>PISX010007727.1:0-86932 GCA_004024625.1 Mellivora capensis
CCCAATGTCCATTACCCCACCCCCCTTTCCCGACCCCCTCCCCCCAGCAACCCTCAGTTTGTTTTGTGAGATTGAGTCACTTATGGTTTGTCTCCCTCCCAATCCCATCTTGTTTCTTTTCTTCTTTTCCTACCCCCCCAGCCCCCCATGTTGCATCTCCACTTCCTCATATCAGGGAGATCAAATGATAGTTGTCTTTCTCCAATTGACTTATTTCACTAAGCATGATACCCTCTAGTTCCATCCACGTCGTTGCAAATGGCAAGATTTCATTTCTTTTGATGGCTGCATAGTATTCCATTGTTTATATATACCACATCTTCTTTATCCATTCATCTGTTGATGAACATCTAGGTTCTTTCCATAGTTTGGCTATTGTAGACAAACGTAGTGATCTGAAGGGGCACGTGCACCCGAATGTTTATAGCACAGACTAGCTTTTAAGGGCAAAGGCCATGTGGTTGGGCCTGGCCACGCACAGGTGGCCAATGAAATTGTAACACACAGAGAAAGCTGCATAGTCATGTTAGGTCACACATAAGTGACCAATTGAATTACAATTTACCCTAGTAGACATTTGAACCAGCCTATTACCTTGGTCAGAATTGGTGCCCAAAGGGCAGGGCCCATACTCCTTGGTAGCTAGGGAGACAGTATGTGTCCCCCCCACTGATCGGATGTCTCCACCTGGCCTGACCCACCCTTGTATTTGGGCTTTGTTACCTGGGACTGGTTTCCAGGACTTGTTTTTAAGTAAGTTCCCGGGGGGGGGGGAGGCAGGGTCAATTTAAGTTTTACTGCATAAACAACAAAATGGCAGTTCAACCGGGGTGGGGCTGCTCTGGCTGAATAGGCCCTTACAGCCCCTCCCTCATGCATGCACATGCCTGCTCTCTCTCTCTCTCTCTCTTAAAAAAAATACAGAATTCTATTTTTTAATACTTGAAATGAGAAAAGCTGATCTCTTAATTAAGTGCTTCTCCTTAAGCTTAATATAGTAAATCCTCAGTGTTTGAGGATTTTCAATTCAAGGTTTCAAGTATATACAGAAGACCCAGATATTAATGGCATGTAACAATCTGTCCTTTTACTGAGTCATGGTTTTCCTGATGTGTGAACTACATACTTTGCAAGGTTGGCATGTGGCAGGGTCTCTTAGCTTATAAGTGAACCAGGCTAACTCCCAAGGTTATATATCTTAACATGGCTCTGCTATTCTCTGCTCAAATTTGCATATATTTTTTATGGGATTGAAATATGTTACAGTAATATTAGAAAATATGGGAGATTTAGGACCAGAGATTTAGTAGTTTTTCCTAGCTATTTGTAGGTCTGCTGTCCAGGTCTTAGATAGGTGGGCATAACACTCTACTGCCACCTGGTGACATCATGTTGTCCACTCAGTATAAATTTATGATCCCATACCTTCTATCCTATTATGTGCAGATGCCTTTGCCAATTTGAATGAGCTCTTGATCAATGTCCACACTCTATGCATTTTTAAATTAGAATGAAGAGACCAGGCTTTATGGGAATGGTTCCAAGTGAAAAAAAATCAGAAGATACACATTCTGCTGGACCGGAGTAAAAACAAATGAACAAAGATAAAATGTTTTTTAAGCAAGTTCAATTGGTTAAGCCATGACTGAATACTTTTCAGAGAGGAAGATTTTCTATTTGAAATTATTACGGGATTTAAATACTCTATTTACCTAGTTAAATCTAAAGTTAGGCTGAATATAATGCCTTAGAGCATCTTCTACGTCTTTTAGAATCCATTTACTTGGAAAAAATGTGGGTTTTTCCCCCTTTTAAATTTTGAAATAATTATAGACTCATAGGAAGCTGCAAAGATAGAAGAGGTCCCGGGTCCCTTTCATCCACTTCCCATAATGGTTTATATCTTAGGTAATCATATTATAATATCAAAACCAGAAATGACAGTGGTGATTTTATCACATGTCATCACCACCAAAATCATGGTACAGAATGAACTATGCCATCACCACACTGCCCACTATCATAGCTAACCAACCCCTAATGACTAGTAATCTGTTCTCCATCTCGACAACTTTCTCATTTCAAGAATATTACATATACTGAATCATATAGGATATGACATTTTGAGATTGGCTTTTTTACACCCAACATAATGTATTTGAGATTCACTCACATTGTTGTATTTTATAAACAACTTGCTTCTTCTTATATTTAGTGGACAAAAAGGAGAATAAACATACTTAAAATATTTCCCTTTATGGGATTTTTGAATGTCCGTGGGTTGACAATGTGGCCAGTATGATACCATTTCCTGTCTCCAACATAAAGAATGAAACATCAAGCATAGCGCATAATAAAGGCAGTGAGGTTTGTCGCTGGGCATTTTTTTTAATCATCTCAGGAACATCTACGGAGGCCTGATCCTGCCCTGGGATCCTTCTTCCTAGATGAATAAATGTGAAGGTCTCACAATAGACCAGCCATTTAAAATGAGTTCAAAATTTCATTATATCACGTTCACTATTTTTCCACTAAGTATTTCCTAAGCGAAATAAAGCCCCACTTTCAAGAAGTCTCTTACACATTGGTGGTTGACAAAAGTGGGAGGTGGGGGAGGGGGAAGTGAGTGAAGGCTGTCGGAAGGTATGAACTTCCAATTATAAATAAGTCCTGCGCATGTAATGTACACCATGATGACTGTAGTTAACAATACAGTATCATACATTTGGAAGTTGCTCATCGCAAGAAGAAAAGTTTGTAATTCTGTGAGAGGTAATGGATGTTAACTAGACTTCTTGTGCTAATCATTTCACAGTGTACACATATATCAAAGCATTCTGTTGTACACCTTAAACTAAGACAATTTTATATGTTAATTACATCTCAATATAACTGGGGATGGAAGTCTCTTGTCTCTCAGATAAGTAAGTCAAGAATTTTTACTCTTTACATTCAGCTATAGACAGGTCAACTAAGTTTAAACATCATTTGGGCATACTCCCCAATTTCTTCTTATGGGAAAGGAGGTTCATAAAACCTCTTTCTTGTTCTCAGAGTTTATCATGAAGGTTAATTGAAGAATGGGGGAGACGGGTTGTAAGCTTTTCATTAAAAACGTACAAATTCAAAACACTGATATTTTTGGTGTGATTTTTATAAAACTGGACAGGCTTTTTAGTTCAAGAGGTGAGAAAAGATATTGTCCCAAAAATGTGGTGACAAATAATGTTTGGGTTGAGTCCTAAGCTTATTAAACTGTCAGCGCTGAATTATCAGTAAATCAAGAAGGATGTTAATGAGCATCTGTGCTTCAGCTTTCATTGCCATTTGGCAAACAGTAGCACAAAAAGAAAATGGTAATTAGCAATAAAGGTGTGTTTATTGGTTTGTGCAATTGACAGAGGCTGTATGTCTCTTCCGCACAGTGTGTGTCCTTTATAAAACTGCCAGACAATGGATGCAAAACCTGTTCTCTTTTCCTTTAGGCTAGAGCTCCATGACCTTGAAGTGCCACTAGAGGAAAATCAATTAATGTGGAAATGAAAATTTAGCCTTTTCATTGAAAAATAAAACAAAGTGAGTAAAATTTGGGTGAATCTCAATCCCCACCTCCTCCAAGGGCCTTCCCTAAAGCCAGATTTCCCACCGCCATCCCTCCGCCAGACTGCTTCCTGAGGTCTTTCTAAAAGGAACATGATCATTACTTTCTCCTGCTGAAAACCCTTCAATGGGTTCTGGGGATAGGATCCATGTTTTCTAGTATGTTCTGTCAGTCACTTTGGGATCTAGCCTTTGCCTACTTTCTAGCCTCTTCTCAGACCGCTAGTACCCATTCCCTTATAATCCACACTCTGATAAAAGAAGTGTTGGTAAGGAGAGGAACAGGGGAATGTTCATATGCTTCTGGAGAAAGTGTGCACTGGCACAGCCAGGTAAAAAAGGTTCACACTCCGCAACCCTGTCATTCAGCCCCTGGATATAACAGTGAAAGCTTTCATATACACGCATTTGGAAGTGCGCTGACATCTTCATTGCAACATTGCTTAATAAGTGAAAAATGGTATGCAAAGAACAAAAAAACCTCACTTAAATAGGAGTATAAATCAATGGTAGTTTACTCACATAAGGGAATCATATAGAGGGAGGAACAAAGAGGTAATGGTATACTACCTGGATAATTGTCAAAAGCCTAAGGTCTAATTTAAAAATATCTTATCAAGTGACAGATACAATACAATGCAGTTTAGATAAGGTTTTGGAATTAATAAAAAGTTATTTATTGTTTCTGGGTGCATACACATGTGCCTATACATAAAACGGATACACAAACACTTCAGGAGAAAGGTTGCTTCTGGGGAGACAGGTGGGAGGAGAAGGCATAGGAGAGGATCACTAAGGGACTTCCCTTTTTTTCTTTAGTAAGCCCTATGCCCATGTGGGGCTCTAACTCATGACACCCTCCTCACCCCGCCAGATCAAGAGTCACACATTCTACTGACTGAGCTAGCCAGGTGTCCTAAAGGGGCTTCGTTTTTTTATTGAAATTTTTTTTTCATATATATCTATGACATTGTGATTTATAATAAGAAATATATTTTTGGTCTTCTTCCCCACTTCTGGCACAGGGCTCCTAAAACCCTAGGAATTGTCTAAGTGCTGAGAGCATCATGGTGTCTTTTGCCCTATTGATGAGGTGACTTTTGGAAAGCACTTAAGGATGGGGGCTGGGTTCCAGTGTAGCCAACCATGGGATTAGAAGGTTGGACCTTTCAGTCTCACACCCTGATCTCTGGGAAGGAGGGGGGTAAAAATTGAGTCCAGTCACCAATGATCTAGAATTTAATCAATTGTGCCTATGCAACACAGCCTCCATAAAAAAACAAATGGATGGAGTTTAGAGAGCTTCCCTGTTGATGAGCACTTGTACATTTGGGGAAAGCGGGGCCCTCAGAGAAAGCCTGGAAGCTCCACACCCCTCATCACATACCTTGCCCTACCGAGCATGTTTCTCTGCATTTTGTGAGCCACTCTAGCAAATTAATGGAACCCAAAGAGGGGATTATTGGAACATCCAATCTATAGCCAGAAGCTGTTGGTCAGAAACAGGTGAAAACCTGGGCTTGCAATTGGGATCTGAAGTAGGGTGGGAGGGTAGTCTTAGAGGACCGAGAGCCTAATCTATGGGATCTGACGTTCCCTCCGCATAGGTACTGTCACAATGGAGTTAAAGTGTAGGAAGCCCAGCTGGTATCGAGAATTACTTTTTGGTGTAGGGACCCTCACAAGTTGGAATTGGTACTAGAATCATTTTAGTAACTATCTACCCTTAAGAAAAATATACAAAATGTAAACATTTATGAAATCTGGGTCGTGAATACACAGATGCCCAGTGTATTGTGGGGGTTTTTTTGTGGTGTAGTTTATTTGAAAATTTTCATTGAAATGATCATGTACACATTCACATGTTTTGTCACAAAATGAAAATGCACAAAAGCCAAGCAATGCAATGGGTAGAACAGGATTGTGGGGAGGATTGTTGGGTTGACATTTTCCTTCGTCATCTACCTTTTTTTTTCCCTCCTCTCCGGGGTTATAGTGCAGAAAATAAACCATGCCTTTCCATGGGCTTTTATAATGTGTGATTTTCTGAATCATGGAGCATTCCCTGTAACTGTAGCTATGAGAGATGAAGCTAGGTAGGGTGGCCTTAGATATCTAGGTGAGTAGGGATTGAAGTCTGCTTTGTGGATGAATGTGGTTGTTGGATAGTTACCACTAGTTGTATTCATTTTCCACAAAGACCCTTCTGAACTTAGTCTTATTATTTAATGCTTTCTTGAAAAAATATTATTTATGTATTTATTAGAGAGAGAGAAAGAAAATGAGCATGAGCAGCGGGGAAGAACAGAGGGACAGGGAGAAGCAGGCTCCCTGCTAAGCAGGGAACCTGACATAGGGCTCAATGCCAAGACCTTGAGATCGTGACTTAAGCTGAGGGCAGATGTTTAACCAATTGAGCCACGGAGGCTTCCCTGAACTTAGTTCTTTACATTGTAATGGAGTTTAAATTGGTAAAAGCACTATGGAAAACCATTTGGTCTTACTAGTAAAGTAGTACCTAGGCTTAACATATGACCCAGAATTTGCACTTCTGTTACAGACTCTGGGGGAAAAAAAGCTATTAAAAATATGTACCAAGAAACTTATTCATGGAAGTTGCTGTAGTCGATAAAAAATAATTAATCAAACAGGCAAACAGAAAGGTCACATGTCAAACATTGGAGAATGAATAAATTGTGGTGATCCAAATCTATAAAGCAAAGAAAATGTATGAACCAGAATTCCAACAGGTCATGGGAAAATACATACTGAGTGATTCTGTTTACATAAAGGCAAAGACATTAGAACAGTAAACTATGTATTTTTAAGAGGTACATATGCATGTGGAAAAACTATGAAGGAAAACACTGGAATGATGAATACGTAATTCAGGATATTAGTTTCCTTGTTTGGGAGGAAGAGACAACTGCTGGACAGGATCTTAGAGGGAAAGTCAAAGAAATCGACAATGTTTAATTGTCTAGAATTAGTAGTGTCTGTATGTTTCTTTAATTTTGATTACTTTAAATATATGCATGTGTATTTTGTGCATATGTTTTATTTTATTAAAAAATACCATGAGAGACTATGGACTCTGAAAAACAATCTAAGGGTTTTGAAGGGGTGGGGGGTGGGAGGTTGGGGGAGCCAGGTGGTGGGTATTAAGGAGGGCGCGCATTGCATGGAGCACTGGGTGTGGTGCATAAACAATGAATGCTGGTACCCTGAAAAGAAATTAAAAAAATAAAAAAAAGAGCATTTTAACTCAGAAGGATAGGTCTGGATATAATGCGCAAGGAAGTCTGCTGACTATGCATTCTGTCCTTGGAGGATTTTCTTAGCTCTTATAGTTCCTTCACAATACAAACCTGCCTCCATGAAGTGTCACAGAAAACTCTGTTACCTGAGTGTGAATGAAACCATCATTTGCCTACTTGGGAAAGGAGAAATACAAGCAGAGAGAAGACGCCAGGAGTCTGAGTATGGAGCAAAATGGAAAGAAATGGCATCCAGAATGAGAAGTGGGAGAGACTCACCAAGAAACTTCGTAGACGTCACCATTTTGCCTGCACACGGTAGAACAAGAATTGGGAGAGTTCAGTGCTCATTTACTGGATGGAGTATTTATTAGTTTTGGGTCGTCATGAAGAAAAATGGATTTTAGAAGGGCCCCTCGGCGTGTGCACAGCGTTCAACCAGGAGCAGTGAGGGGCTGGCCTAATCTGGGAAAGGGATCCAAGGTCAATGTCTAAAGGAAACTTGGTGGACCGGATGCTTGAGGAATGGGAGGCAGGCTATGGGGCAAAAATCTCAAGGTTAGGGATGGGCAGAAATCCCGAATTGCAGAAAACAAGCAGCAGGTGGGGAGCCTAGCAAATGATGACAACAACAAATCTTAGGAATGTGTAAGGTGTTTACCATTCAGAAGCTCAAAGCCTGCCACAGGCACCTAAGGGGCGGCAGGCAAGCAATATGCCTTCCGGAATCTATTTTCACTAGCTGTGGCATACCCACATGAGCATACAGACAAAAATCTGGCTTTATTTATTCAATAGTAAAGTTGACTCTGAGCTTCCAACAGAAGGCTCGGGATTCAGCTATTTTTGAGGAAGGCAAGGCTGGAGCTCAGAGCTTCGCTTCTGGTGTGCAAGCCAGCCTGAAAATCACTCCCCATCTAAGGGCCAAGTTCGACAAAATCAACTTCAGTTGTTTTAATTGTCATGCAGCTGGGTTAAAATTGCCTGCTTGTTATGATGTCATTAGCCTTTCAACTAAATATGTACATTCATAATTGTTTGACAGAGGTATAGAGTCATGAAAATACATGACTGAGATATTCAATCTGACTCATTTAAATTTTAAAATGCAGCTCCTGGCACACAGTAGGTGCTCCATAAATGTTTGTTGAGTGGAGTTGAAATCAGCAAATTAGAAAAGATTGTTCAGCTTTCCAACAGTGCATTAAATTGAGTACACCATTTCTCAAGCTGAAAGGAAGCTAAATGAAAGGAAATGGGTTTATTTGATTGGCTCACATCCATAATGACATGAAGTAATAAGGAAATTATTCAGATTATTCATCCCAAATTTTGCCTGATGGAGACAGATGATTACGGCTTTTGTTTTTATAACTGCATTATTCAGAGAGCTCCCTTGCTGCTCCCCTTCTCTTTATAAATTAAAAAACAAAATGCTGTAAACCAAGTCTTGGACTTGTAAACGTAATGCATCATCTATTTGCCTATACCTCCTCTAAGAAGGTAAGTATAAAGTCATTGCCAAAGACTCAGAATGGAGACATGGCAAGCTAAATGAATTCCTGATATCCCAGCACCTGCCCTCCTTTTTCTGTTTTGGCCAGTGAGACTCTTTAAAAATGGAAGGGGGGGTGCCTGGGTGGTTCAGTGGGTTAAGCTGCTGCCTTTGGCTCAGGTCATGATCTCAGGGTCCTGGGATCGAGTCCCACATCGGGCTCTCTGCTCAGCAGGGAGCCTGCTTCCCTCTCTCTCTCTCTCTCTGCCTGCCTCTCTGTCTACTGTGATCTCTCTCTGTCAAATAAATAAATAAAATCTTTAAAAAAAAAGGGAGGAGGGGAGTGAGATTCTTTTTATTTAAAAGAAGAAACAAGGGACACCTGGGTGGCTCAGTGGGTTAAGCCTCTGCCTTCGGCTCAGGTCATGATCTCAGGGTCCTGGGATCGAGCCCCACATCGGGCTCTCTGCTCAGCGGGGAGCCTGCTTCCCTTCCTCTCCCTCTGCCTGCCTCTCTGCCTACTTGGGATCTCTGTCTGTTGAATAAATAAATAAAATCTTTAAAAAAATTAAAAAAAAGAAGAAACAAACACAAACCCAGATTCTTCCTAGACATGGCATTGCCTTCTGGTTGTTCAAGGGCTCATTTTCTTATTAGAATAAAACCTTAACCGTAGAACATATCACTCGTCCAGTGGAAAATGGGCATGCCACAAGGTAGATTATTTGAGGAGAGAGAAAAGAAAGCCAGGAGCAGCGCCTTAGAACCATCTGGGGGATCAAGTAACCACGTCAGCCTCTCAGAATACATTTCTCCTGAATCAACTCCATCCACCACCAACGTGAAGGGGTAAGTGGAAATGAGTCAATACCCCAGATAATCAAATGCCCCTAACCAGATGCTTTCCATAGAAAACTCTTGCTGAAGGTCCTGAAAACATGGAGCTTCCCTCTGTCTTCATTGAAGATCCATCGTGTGCTTTCACAGAAGTTGATCAGTATCAGGTAGAACCTTACTAGCTTTAGCTGGGGAGGCAGAGTGTCTATGGATGGGTACCTAAGCCAACACAGGCACACACATCAGAGTTCACCCATGTCATGTGATATAAATAAAACTCTCTTTACTATGACAGAAAAACAAACTAAATACACACACTTGCAATTTACTCATTCATAAAGACTATTCTTAGAGCACTTTGAGGTTCATAGCAAAATTAGGAAGGTGCAGAGATTCCCCATATACCTTCCTCTCTCACACAGGCATAGCCTCCCCTATTATGAACGTTCCCCACCAGAGTTGTACATTTGTTACAACTGATGAGCCTACATGGACGCATTATCATCATCCAGAGTCCATAGTTCACGTTCAAGTCCATTCTCGGTGTTGTATATTGCAATTCATTGAAGATTCCACAAATATTCATGGAGTACCCACTATACCAAACATTAGGATTATAGCATTATAAATGCTTTGCCTTTCAGAAACTCATATGCAAGAAGAAGGGAAACACAAATTTGCTAAATGCTAAAATATCCGTATGAAATGTAAATACCTAGAAAATTTGGACACCGTTTCCCGGAGGTGGTGACATAGGGCCTATATGTTGTGTGTATGGACAGAAGAGTCTGCTAGTCATAAAAGGGGTAGAAGTGGATTCTAGGCAGAGAGAATAAAGAGGACAGGAGAAGGCTTGGGGTCACAAAAGGGTATGAAGTCTTCAGAGAGGAGTGAAACACCTGCTGTAGCTGGACCATACAATATATGCAAAGGGGTGTGAAGAGGTTAGACTGGAGAGTTCGGCAGGAGAGAAATTATAAAGGGCCTTGGAGGTGTCGCTAAGAAGTTAGACTTTATCCAGTAGGTATTCAGGAACCCAAAGTAGTTTGGAAGCTTGGATTCAAGTGGAGAAGGCTTTCCCTTTACTGTGTGACCTTGGCTTTGCTGCCTTGGTGGCCTCAGCAAAAACTGCCTTTAGAGCTGATTGGCAACTCAGGTACCCTGGAAGTTTCTAGTGACTCTGAAAAACAACCTGAGGGTTTTGAAGGGGTGGGGGGTGGGAGGTTAGGGGACCCAGGTGGTGGGTATTAAGGAGGGCACATATTTCATGGAGCACTGGGTGTGGTGCAAAAACAATGAATGCTGTTACGCTGAAAAGAAATTTTTAAAAAAAGTCTAAACGCTGAGACACAGAAAAATTCTAATATGTGGTAATTCTATTTCTAGATTTATCCCTACACATTGTACCAACATGTGGTATGAGGCCAGTAGGAGGTGCAAAGTTTAAGAAAACCATGATAAATATAAAACTTGACCTTGAGGGGCGCCTGGGTGGCTCAGTGGGTTAAAGCCTCTGTCTTCAGCTCAGGTCATGATCCCAGGGTTCTGGGATTGAGTCCCGCATCAGGCTCTCTGCTCAGCAGGGAGCCTGCTTCCCCCCCACCCCGCCCTGCCGTCTGCCTCTCTGCCTGCTTGTGATCTCTGTCAAATAAATAAATAAAATCTTAAAAAAAAAACTTGATCTTGACTATGTGACTGAAGCCCTCAATTATCTCGCCAAGTCACAGATATCCTGGCCGAATCTGTCTGATCCAAGCACCAAAAGAGGTCATCGGATTAATGTTTTATTGCTTTGCTGTCCTATTTCTAATAGCCTCAAAAATCATTTTGCATCACTCCATTTCCTATGTCTCATCCATAGTGGAATGTTAGAAGTAGTGGGGGAAGGGAGCCTGGGGGGCTCAGTCAGTTAAGCAGCATCTGCCTTCAGTTTAGGTCACAATCCCAGGGTCCTGGGATCAGCCCTGCATTGGTTCCCTGCTCACTAGGGAGTCTGCTTCTCCCTCTCCCTCCGCCCCTGCCCCCAGCTTGTGCACGTGCACGCTCTCTCTCAAGTAAGTAAGTAAGTAAGTAAGTAAATAAATAAATTATTAAAAAAAAGAAGAATGTGGGATTACAACTATAGTGAGAGAATGAAAAGACTTTAGCATGAACCCTTAGTGCTTGCTTTCACATCTGATATCTCTGGCTCTATCAGGCAAAAATAAATTTACGTTACAGGAAGATAACTGTTGGCACTATGATGGTCTATTGAAGGGGGAGAGATTAATGTCAAAGAGACCAGTTAAGAGTTTGTTACCATAGTTTGGGCAAAAATTGAGAATCGTCTGTATGATGGCAAGTGGTAGTGCAGAGTTTGAGCAATGGACAAGTGGGGGAGCTATCTACCTCTGTGGTAGAATAAAAAGAAAATTGCATGGCCAATCAGATGAAAGCGGGGACAAGGTGGAGAGGAAAGGTATCTAAGATTATCACTGCGCTTCTGGATTGAAGGGCTGAGCAGCACTATGAGCTGAGAGCATGGGTAACCAAAAGGCTGGTGTGCAGACAAGAGGATGAATCTAGTTTCAGACACTCTGAGTTCAAAGAGCTGATAAGACATCCAGAGGAGCTATCCAGCGACAGTAGAAAGAATTGTATCTCTTTTAAATTCTTCTACGGCACATTTTTTTCATGTTTTAACAGTTCCGAATTTGAAATATATTTTAAAATAAATGTGATTTTTCATGTCATCATTCTTTTCCCTTCAGAAGTTTCTCTATCAGTAGTTCTTCTTACCTACAGCTGTCAGTAGTGAAAGACTAAAAGCTTTTCCTCTAAGCCCAGGAACAAGACAAGGATGCCCACTTTCACTACTATTATTGAAAGTTGTAGACTGAGCAATTAACAACAAAAAGAAATCAAAGGCATCTAAACTGGAAAGAAAGGGGGCACCTGGGGGGCTCAGTGGGTTAAGCCTCTGCCTTTAGCTCATGTCACGATCTCAGGGTCCTGGGATCGAGCCCCTCATTGGGCCTGCCCTCACCCTGCCTGCCTCTCTGCCTACCTGTGATCTCTGTCTGTCAAATAAATAAATAAATAAAATCTTCAAATTGGAAAGAAAGAAATAAAACGATCACTGTTCACTTATAACATGACCTTATATGTAGAAAACACTAAATATTTCACACAAAAAATCTGTTAGAATAAATGCATTCAGCAAAGTTGCAGGACACTGAATCAACACACAAAAATCAGCTTTTCTATATGCTAACAATAAGCAATCTGAAAAGGAGAATAAGAAAGCAATTCCATTTACAATAGCATCAAAAAGAACAAAATACTTAGGAATTAACAAAGGAGGTTAAACAGTTGTACACTGAAAATTACAAAGCATTATGGAAAGAAATTAAAGACGTAAGTGCAAAGCATCTTCTGTGTACATAGATCTAAAAAACTTAATATTATTAGGTTATTAATAGTTTTTAAAGCAACCTACAGATTCAATGCAATCCTTATGAAAGCCCAATGACTTTTTCTTGCAGAAATAGAAAAATCTATCCTAAAATTCATCTGGAACCTTGAGGGACCCTAAATAAGCAACGTAATCTTGAAAAAGAAAAAAACAAACTTGGAGGACTCACACTCCCTGATTCAAAACTTACTACAAAGCTATAGTAATCAAAACAGTGTCGTACTAGCATGAAGGCAGGCATAATTGACCAGTGGAGTAGAATTTAAATCCCAGAAATAAAGCCTTGTATATTTGGTCAAATAATTTGTAACAAGGATGCCAAGATCATTTGACAGAATCAAGAACAGTCTTCAAACAAATGGTGCTGAGAAAACTAGGTATCCACATTCAAAAGAATGGAATTGGACCCTTACCTTATACCATATACAAAAATTAACTTAAAATAAATAAAAAACCGAAACGTTAAGAGTGAAAACTATAGGGGCGCCTGGGTGGCTCAGTGGGTTAAGGCCTCTGCCTTTGGCTCAGGTCATGGTCTCGGGGTCCTGGGATCGAGCCCCACGTTGGGCTCTCTGCTCAGCGGGGAGCCTGCTTCCTCCTCTCTCTCTGCCTGCCTCTCTGACTACTTGTGATCTCTGTCTGTCAGATAAATGAATGAAATCTTAAAAAAAAAAGAATGAAAACTATAAAACTCTTAGAAGGAAACATGGGGAAAAGATTCACGATATTAAATTTGACAATGATTTCTTGGATATGACATCAAAAGCCCAGATAAGAGAACAAAAATTAGATGAATTGGAGTTCAGCAAATTAAAAACTTTCATGCATCAAACGACCTTATTGACAGAGTGAAAAGGCAACCCCCAGAATGAGAGAAAACATTTGCAAGTCATTTATCCTATAGAGGATTAATATCCAGAATATATGAAGAACTCATACAACTCAAGGAAAGACAAAAATTTTAAACAGGCAAAGAACCCCAATAGACAGTTCTCCAAATATATGCAAATAATCACATGAGAAGATGCTCAACATCGCTAATCATTAGGGGCATGCAAATCAAAAGGACAATGAGTTACCACTTCACACCCATTAGGATGGCTATTAGTACAAGCAAACAAACACAAAAAACAAGGGTTGGATAGCATGTGAAGAAATGAGACTCCAGTGCCTTGCTGGAATGAAAATGGTGCAGCTGCGATGGAAAACAATATAGCAGTTGCTCAAAAAAATTAAAGATAGGGGGCGCCTGGGTGGCTCAGAGGATTAGGCCTCTGCCTTTGGCTCTGGTCATGGTCCCAGGGTCCTGGGATCGAGCCCCACATCGGGCTCTCTGCTCAGCAGGGAGCCTGCTAGCCCCCCTCTCTCTGCCTACTTGTGCTGTCTGTCAAATAAATAAATAAAGTTTAAAAAAAAATTAAACACAGAATCACCATATGATATAGCAATTCTTTTTTTTAAAGATTTTATTTATTTATTTATTTGACAGAGAGAGAGAGAGATCACAAGTAGGCAGAGAGACTGGCAGAGAGAGGGGGAAGCAGGTTCCCTGCTGAGCAGAGAGCCCGATGTGGGACTCAATCCCAGGACCGTGGGATCATGACCTGAGCCAAAGGCAGAGGCTTTAACCCACTGAGCCACCCAGGTGCCCCTGATATAGCAATTCTATTTCTGAGTTTATACACAAAATAATTTAAAGCAGGCATTCAGATCACTATTCGCACACCCATGCTCACCCCAGCACTATTCACAATGCCAAAAGGTGAAAAGAACCCAAATATCTATCCACTGATGAACAGAGAAACTGCGGCAAGGGAATAAGCTGGAATATTTTTCAGACCAAAGAAGGAAGGAAATTCTGATGCATGCCACAACATGGAGGACCCTCAAAGACATTCTACTAAATGAAGTAAGCTAGACACAGAAGGACAAGTCTTGTATCATTCCACTTCTTTGTGGAACTCAGAATAGCCAAACTGATAAAGCAATAAAATAGAACAGTGGTTGCCAGGCATTGGTGAGGAGACGTGGACGAGGAGGAGTTTTATTTAATGGGTAAAGATCATTAGCATGGGGTGGTGACAGAGTTCTGGAGATGGACAGTGTTGATGGCTCCACAACAATGTGAATGTCCTTAATGCCCCTGAACTCTGTACTTAAAAATGATTAATCAAATAGATAAAATTTTAAAAAAATGATTAATCATACATTTGATGTTATGTATATTTTACCACAGTAAAAGAAGTCGATAAATAAGGATAAATTCACCCCCACTTGGAAACCTAAAAAAAAAAATAGTCCATCCTAGAACTGAAGTCATAGAGAGAATGGCTCAGCACATTGACCTTTATTGAGAGCCAGCCCCCAGCCATGCTTTTTGTGCCTTGCCAACCTGTGATGGAAGTCTACCTGTCCTCGTAGAGTCACTGTTGTTACTTACCTTGATGCGTAGGGGAAGGCAGAGCTTTTCTGGGTTTTTGCCATTTGCTAAATAACCTGAACCGAACCCCCTGGAAGGATTCCAAGGCATTTCAAATCCCCTTGACTGCTCCGTAGACGGAAATGGCTAACATAACCCCTAATTACACTTACCTTAGTTAGCAGAGTAGCAGAAGTAGAGCCCAGTGCTGACACTGCCTTTTTTGAAAACCATTAAACCAGGCTTGGCCACCACCCCCAACCAGTCTTAACCGAAATTCTGGAAACTTCCACCTGACTCCTATCTCCATTCGTTTTTCTTTTTAAGATTATTTATTTATTTATTTGATGGAGATCACAAGTAGGCAGAGAGGCAGGTGGGGTGGGGGGGGGGAGCAGGCTCCCCGCCGAGCAGAGATCCCAATGCAGGGGCTCCATCCTAGGACCCTGAGATCATGACCTGAGCCGAAGGCAGAGGCTTTAACCCACTGAGCCACCCAGGGGCCCCTATCTCCATCCTTGAGGGCACCTGGGATTCTGACCTGTATTTCTCTTCTATTCTCAATGATAGTTTTTCCTTCTGGCCCATTTAGTTTATCCAGTTTGACTTTCTCACTGTCTAGCAGTACTTACTGCAGAACCATTCATTTTTCTGAGTCAAGCTGGGCCCTTGGAAAGACACAACCCTCTTGCACTGCTCTTCCCCTTAGCAGCCCTCTTTTGATTATTTGAATGTGCCAAGTGCTCCCTGCTTCTGGGCACTTGCGCATGTTGTTTCTACTGCTTCTTATCTTTTAACCCAGTCTTTGCCCAGATGAACCCCTGCTCATCAGTCAGAGCTCAGTTCAAATGTCACTTCTACAGAGAAATGTCCCCTGACCCTTTCCTCCTTGCACTCCTAAATTAGATGCCTGTGAACATGTCTAAATGGCTCTTTCCTTTAATAAGATAGCCCAGTTTGCATATGCATACTCAGGTGATGACTTTATTATTATCTAGAAGATCAGCTTTATAAGAAATGAGGCCATGTTTGCCTTGGTTATAATAGAGAAATGAAACACATACACTCATCTTGTACCTTGCTGTCGACACCATTGCCAAGACAAAATGGCGGCACTGACTCTCCCTATCCATGGTGCTCCCCACCTACTCCACAATGTGCCCTTTTTTGACCTTGTCCTCAACTATGTTATTGATGCTCATTTTAATCTGATTTCATTGGCTTTCAATATATATTTTGTTGGGAACAGGTGGTAGTGGTCGATATATTTCTATCTGGACACCCCTCCACAGGGAATACATTGAAATCATCCATTTCCTTCCACTTACTAGAGGAGTGACAGAGCTGAGGTCTTATGAGTCTCATTTCGTTTGAACTTTGGGTGTATTAATCCAATTTTACTGTTGTTTTAAACAATTGTGTCCTGGGAAATGCACTTGTAATGAACTTTCATTCTGCTCATTTATATACTAATTCATCTATCATAAATATGCTGCCTCTAAAATGCAGCGATCTCTATATCTTTTGGGTCACTTATATAGCTGTTCATCTGAGACAATATAATGAGGCTTCACTTATGCAAATCAGTTGTTGATTGACAAGTTCCAAGCTAACATCCGATCTGTCATTTGAACCGGGCACTCTGTAATTTGCTGCAGCATCATTTCCACCATAGAATTACAGAATATTGGATCTGAAAAAGACTGCAAATAGTCACTGGTTCAATCCCCTTATTTTAGAGTTGAAGAGACTGAGGCCAGCATGACCCACTCTGTGCCAGGTCATACTAGGATCCTATCACCAGAGAAGATTGCCTCCCACGGCTATTGTATTCATTACTTTAAAAATGTTCATCTTCCCCATATAACCCAACACATGTCCACTTATTTCCTTCAAATCTTTCTTCCCCATCCTCTCCATATCTATCTCCCAACTATCCCCATCTATGATCCATTTCAGCAAGCCATGGTGGCATTACTTTTACCCTTCCCCAAAGCTACACACGCTTGCTCAGGGACAAAGCGCTACGAACAAAGTGAATCCCTCCAGCACCAGGCCAGAGCTCCTAAGCTAGCTCAGTAGAAGCCCTGTGGCCAACCCTAACCCTCCCCTACCATCTGACCATTTTGATCTCTGCACAAGCATAGAATTTTAGTACCTATTTTCATACCGACATTGGACAATCCTTTTTATGCCAACCATTTTATAGACATTGTAATAAAGTGCCAACTCCTAGGCTAGCAATAGCCTCGTTCCAAATTTGCTTTAAAACAACTCTATGCACAGATGTGGAATGGGACCCACTGTTGTCAGAAGATAACTTTGCTGGAACATGAAGCCCAGAGTGACTTAAGCCTAAGGGAGATTATGAGGCAGTTAGGACTTTATAGAGAACACAGGCTTGGTTATCCAGGACAACGTAGGCTAAGATACTTAGAAAATCATCTCTTCTTCTTTTCTGAAACCTAACACATACTTGCTAAGAAAATGAAGCCATGATTGCATAAGCGATCACATGCTAGTGTTAAATTTTCGTCATCACCGTAGAGGAGACCAACTCACTTCTTAGCCGTATATTTCATTGCCCCCGCCAAAGCATTAATAATATTTCCTGCTGTTCATCCATCCATTCATCTAACAGGCTATGAACATTCATTGACTATGTAATACGGCACATACTGTGTGATATTCCGGGGACATCACAGATATCGAGTCCTACTTTGTCTCTGTCTCCTGGGGCTGATGCTAGTGGTAAACATGGCTATTAACTAAACAAACAGACTGGGTGCCAATGTTCGTGTAATGAGGACATCTATCCTGACTGGGGAAATCAGACTTGATGGATCTAAGGACGCTTGGCCACGCTATTCGTGTCTGGGAAGAGGGCGATAAAAGGGAGGGGGCAAGTTTGGAGGAGAACTTCAACTTTCCCTGTTTCACAGTGTTGTCTGGGGCCACCACTGACTAAAGCATACTTCCTGTGACAGCTAACCTTCTCAAAATCTTACCGTGTTACTCCCCTCTTCATAACCTTCTATTGGCTCCCTGTGGCTATCGGGGTTAAGTTGTAGTTCCTTACTCTGACCTAATAAAAGCCTTCTCACAATTAATTTGTTTTAAAGATTTTATTTATTTATTTAACAGAGAGAGACACAGCGAGAGAGAGAACACAAGCAGGGGGAGTGGGAGAGGGAGAAGCAGTCCTCCTGCCAAGCAGGGAGCCAATGTGGGGCTCGAACCCAGGACCCTGGGATCATGACTTGAGCCAAAGGCAGATGCTTAATGACTGAGCCACACAGGCACCCCAAGGCTTCTCACAGTTTAACGAAAATTTCCTCTCTCTCTTTTTTTAAAGATTTTATTTATTTATTTATTTATTTGAGTGAGAGAGGGAGAGCACGAGCAGGGGGAGGGGCAGAGGGAGAAGCAGACTCCCCACTGAGCAGGCAGCCCAATGTGGGGCTCAATCCCAGGGCTGTGGGTTCAAGACCTGAGCCAAAGGCAGATGCTTAACCAACCAAGCCACCCAGGTGCCCCTTCTTCCTCTCTTTTTATCTTCTGTCATTTATATCTGTACACTCTGGCCCATGAAACATCACACCACTTTCATTCCTCCATGCTTTTAGACATGCTGTTTCCTAAAATGCTGCCCTGCCCCAACCTCCTCCTAGCTAGCAAACTTTTTAGACCATTACAGCTCAGTTCAAATGTAAACTCTAGAGTAAAGCCTTCATTGGCTGTCCCTGTTTCACTCCCCCAACCCAGCCCACATAATTCTGCCCCCCATTTTTAGCAAGAGTATGCTTTAAACTTAATAATAAGGTATCTTTTGAGTACTCATTATGTCCAATAGTATATTAGACATTTTCACATGTGCTCTCTAATTTCATCCTTAATATATCCTGTGAGGTAGGTACTATTATTAGTCCCATTTTACAGATGAGGAAAACAATTGGAGAAAATGAGGTTAACCTGTACAAAGTCATACAACAGTGAATAGTGATCTGAGACTCTGACTCAGGGTGCTTGATTCCTGAGACCATATCTTTTATTATTGATTTATTCATTCATGCTACTTATTCATTTGTCTTTATATATGCTAGGCACTGCAGATACAGAAAAATATTTCTACATGCAGAGCTTTTAATACTCACTGCCTCCCAAAGAAAAAGCACGCAAGGGAATAGCAAGGAATCAGACTAAGGTGCCCCCCCCAACATGGTGGGCAAGGTATCTACTACTGTTGTCACCATAATTCCTTTGGCAAAATATTTTTCTATGAATAAAGCCAAGTAAAAAATAACTTCCGGGGCACCTGAGTGGCTCAGTTGGTTACGTGTCTGCCTTTGGTTTAGGTCGTGATCTCAGGGTTCTAGGATCAAGTCCTGCATGGGGCTCCCTGCTCATGTTCTTTGTCTCAGATAAATGAATAAAATCTTAAAAAAAAAATAAACGTCTCACCATGGCCTCAAAACTGCATAGATTGGCAATTGTCCACCTCTGAAACCACATCTCACGGGTATTCTCCCCTCTTTCATTACGTTCTATTTGCACTGCCACCTATGTGATCCTTGAAAATCTCTTTTCTACCTCAGGGCCTTTGTTTACTTCTTAGTATTATCACAATTTGAATAAAAGATAAAATTTCACACTTGAATGAATACTCATATTTACGTCAGACTTGTTCAAAGAAAAAAATATTACAAAGTTGAATCCCCTCTGCTCTTCTCCGTAGCCCCAAATCCTTTCCTCCTTCTGCAGAAGCAATCACCACCATGAATTTGCTTTCTCTGCCGTTCACGTTTTCTTTTGTTTTTCAACTTATTGGGCATGTGTGTTCATTTCTAAATTTATAAGAATGATTTCATGCTGTGTATGAAGTTCTGGAACTTGTTTTTCTCACTTACCATTCAACAAAATACAACGTTTCAATAAATATTCTTGGACAGTTATTGAGGTCATTATGCTAAGTGAAATAGGCCAGACACAGAAAGACAAATACTGTATGACATCACATATATGTGAAATAAAAAAGAAGCCAAATTCATGGAAACAGAGAGTAGAGTGTTGGTTACCAGGAACTGAGGGGTGGGGAAAATGGGAAGATGTTGGTCAAAGAACACAAACTTCCAGCTATGAGATGAATAAGTTCTGGGGGGGTCTAACATACAGCATGGGGATTATAGTATTATTAACTATAAGTTAATTATTAATTTATGTATAATATTATTAACTGTAAGTTGCTAAGAGAATATATATCTTAAGTGTCCTCATTACAAAAAAGAAATGGAAATTATATGACGTGATAGAGGTATTAGCTAAAGCTGTAATGGTGATCAATTTGCAATATATACGTATATCAAATCCTTAAACTTATGCAATGTTATATGTTATATGTCTATTATAACTCAATAAAGCTGGAATAAATAGTAAGAGGATAACTAAGCATATGTTTATGCCAGTAAGTTCAAAAACCTAACTAAAATAGACATGTACCTAGAAAATATAACTTACTTAACTGATCATGAAAAAATATTCCAAGCTAAAGAAATAAAATAATCCAAAAATTTCCCACACAGAAAGAAACCAAAAACCTGGTAGAGTTTTATGAGAAGGTATTACCAGACTTTGAAGAAGCACATAACTCTAAAACTTCACAAACTTTCTGGAATATAGAGAAAGAAGAAATAATCTTGATTCATTTTATATGCTAACATAAACTTAATACAAAACCTGGCAACAAATATCTATGAAAGAGGAAAATTACAGAAAATGTTCTTACAAGTGTAGATGCAAAACTCTTACACAAAACATTATCCAAAAAAAAAAACCCAGCAGTGTATAAGATAGATAAAACATCATGACAATGTTGTGTTCTTTCCCACAGATTTATAATGCCACATCTGTCACCTGCCAAATTTTCTTATATATATGGACATGGTTTAGGGCACTAGTGTGTTTCTTTGTCATTTGCCTACTTCTGTGCCAATACATCAATGTTTTAATTATTACAGCTTTAAAATATATCTTAAGGAGGACCTAGGTGGCTCAGTCAGTTAAGCATCTGCCTTTGGCTCAGGTCATGATCCCAGGGTCTTGGGATTGAGTCCCACATCGCATCAGGCTCCCTACTCAGCTAAGAGTCTGCTTCTCCCTCCCCCTCTGCTCCCTGATCCCCCTGCTCATGCTCTCTTTCTCAAATAAATAATTAAAAAACTTAAAAATATACTTTAAAATACATCTTAACATTTTATAGCACATGTTGCTCCACCACACTCTTCTTTTTCATATTTGTCTTAGTTCTTGACTTTTACTCTCCTAGATGAATTTTTTAATCCATTTGTTGAGTTCCAAGAAGAAGCCTATTGGATTTCTATTAGAATTACATTTAAATTATAGATTAATTTGGTGGATAACTGACATCTTTATAATGAATATAGTAGGTCTTTCCAGTTATTATATCCTCAATTTCCAAACAAAGATCTTTATAAAAAAAAAGATTTTATTTATTTATTTATTTGTCAAAGAGAGAGAGAGAGCACACACAAGCAAGCAAAGTGGCAGGCAGAGGCGGAGAAGCAGGATCCTTGCTGAGCAAGGAGCCCGACTCGGGACTCGATCCCAGGACCCTGGGACCATGACCTGAGCCAAAGGCTGTGGCTTAACTGAATGAGCTACCCAGGTGTCCCCCAGACAAAGATCTTAAATGAATTGTTTAGATTTATTTGTAGGTACTTTAAATTTTCATTGCCATTTTGAAGAACTTTTTGTCTTACTACATTTCCTGGTTGTTTATAACTACTGCATGAGGACAATATTTATTTTGCTCTGTCATTGATCTCTGATGTCCTCCAGGTTTATCTGAAAATAATAGCTTAAATAAGACATAAACATAAGAAGAATAGGGGTGCCTGGGTGGCTCAGTGGATTAAGCCTCTGTCTTCAGCTTAGGTCATGGTCCCAGGGTCCTGGGATCGGGCCCTGCATCAGGCTCTCTGCTCAGCAGGGACCCTGCTTCCCCCTCTCTCTGCCTGCCTCTCTGCCTACTTGTGATCTTGCCCTCTCTCTCTGTCAAATGAATAAATAAAATCTTTTAAAAAATAAGAAGAATAAACCAGGCATTCATTTGAATGGTTCTACATTTTATTAACTGTTCATTTGTTGCCTGTTTGTTTATTTCAGTAATTTTTAAAACCACTAAACTTTACAATACTTCTTTATGATTCTACCCAATTGACCAGGTATTGAAAATGGTCATGATAAAAAAGGTACCATTTGACCCCCAAACCACGGGATGAGTGCTTCAACAGTCATCAGATATCATGCATTCATTTATTACATCAACAAATATTTAAGCAACTACTATATTTACTGAATATACACTGTGTGAGTGATGTGCTAGAGGTGACAAGAAAAACCAAGCCCTCTGCCCTTTTATAGAGTTTATCATCTAGCAGGAGAATCAACAAACCTGTTGCGATGGTTAATTTTACATGTCAATATGAATAGGCCATAGTAGTCTGTTATTTTATCAAACATTAATCCAGGTGTTAGAGGTGTTTTGTAGATGTGGTTAACATCTACAATCAGTTGATTTTAAATAAAGTAAATCATTCTTGACAATGTGGGTGAGCCTCATCTAATCAGTTGAAAGCCTTAAGAACAAAACTGAGATTCCCAGAGAAGAAGAAATTCCACTTGAGGGCTACAGCATCAAGTCTGGCCTAGTTTCCAGCCTGCTGGCTTGTCCTAAAGATTTCAGGCTTGCCAAGCCTCCTATAATCATGTGAGCCGGTTCCTTCAAATAAATTTCCTTTTTACATATATACATATATATGTGTTATATACATATATATTATATATACACATCTACACATCATATTAACATGTTATTATGTTAACATATATATATATAACACACATAACATATATATTTATACACACACATATATAAATTTCTTTTTACATAAATTTCTTTTTACATTTGGGTATATGTATGTGTATATACATATACCCAATGTATATGTACATATACCCAATAGGAGATACAGACACACACATAAAGTCTCCTATTGGTTATTTTTCTCTATAGAATCCTGACCGATCCAACTGCAAAAGCACAAATTTGCAGTGCATGCCAAAGGGAAGAAATGGCAGGTAGAGAATGGAGTAGAAGTTGAAGGAGAAATTGCTTATGCGGTCAAGGAAAGTCTGATGAATTCTCTTCTAGGCTGAGACCTGAAGCATAAGAAGCAGCCAGCCAGGTGAAGGGCTTTCAAAAACATCTGGATCAAAGTACACTCCCATAAGGACCCTTGCCACCATGAAATACTACCATTGTATTGTTAACTATATGCCAATTTGGTGGGCAAAGGTGATACCATATCATTTTTTCAAGTTGTTTGTAATTATTTGTGAGGTTATTTTTTTCATATTATATGTCATTAAGTGCTCTCTTTTTACAGTTTTGACAAGAATGGCTTGACAATAGCTCCAAAACTGTGTCTTATGTGTAGATACCATCATAGATTAGCAGAGGTGGAGGAGATCTCTGGGGTCTCACCAGTTCAAGGTATGCTTAATAGAAGAATTCCTTTAATAGCACCTGTAACAGGTTGTAACTTCTGTTTGATTAAGTTCAATGACACAGAACTAACTAGAGAACCATAGATTAACCCGGAAAGAATGGACTTTACATATCATTATTAGACTCATTCATAAAATCGTTCATATCAACAAATATTCATCAGGTTTTATAATAAGAAATAGTCCAGCCTCTTCATTTTAAAGGTGAGTACAGGTCACAGAGTTTAAACTATTTTCTCTAGTTCCTCAAGGGTGAGGGACCAAATCAGGGGCAAGAATCAGGTTGGTGTAATGCAAATCCACCATACTTTTTATTATAAGGTGATGTTTTCTCCCAGAACATTGAGGGAAAAGAAAAATACACAACTATACAAGAGTAGCCCTAAAATCCCTTTGTTTTTTTTTTTTAAGATTTTATTTATTTAGGGATTCCTGGGTGGCTCAGTCGTCAAGCGGGTGCCTTTGGGTCAGGTCATGATCCTAGGGTCCTGGGATCAAGCCCTGTGTCGGGCTCCCTGCTCAGCGGGAAGCCTGCTTCTCCCTCTCCCACTCCCTCTGCTTGTGTTCCCTCTCTCGCTGTTTCTCTCTCTGTCAAATAAATAAAATCTTTAAGAAAAGATTTTATTTATTTATTTATTTATTTGAGAGAGAGAGAGAGAGAGAGAGAGAGAGAGAGCATGAGCAGGGGGAGTGGGTGAAGAAGAAGCAGACTCCCCGTTGAGCAGGGAGCCCGACGTGGGGCTTGATCCCAGGACTCCAGGATCATGACCTAGGCCGAAAGCAGATGCTTAACTGACTGAGCCTACCAGGCACCCCCTAAAAGCCCTGCCTTGTAGCTTTATAGCTAAGGCACTCATAAATTTCAGTGCTATCTTCTGAAGATTCCTTTGAGAGACAGAATAAGAAAATTTAACAGGCGGCTTTCTTACATTTTGTATTGGGAGGTGTCAGTCAGCACAATTGGCCAGTGTTCATATTTAGATTTAGTAACATCTTGTTTTCTGGAAAAGTGTCTGCCTTCGGCTCAGGTCATGATTCCAGGATCCTGGGATTGAGCCTGGGATCGAGCCCTGTGTCTGGCTCCCTACTCAGAGGGGAGCCTACTTCTCCCTCTCCCTCTGCCCCGCCCCACCCTCCTCTGACCCCCACCCACTCACTCTCTCTCTCTCTCAAATAAATAAATAAAATTTTTTTTTAAAAATGTGTATCTTAACAACTGGCCTCTTAACATCTAACATACCTCTCAGTCTAGTTAAGCACTCACTTGTAGCTTGGAGCACTTCCTTTTACATGATTATTTTGCTTTTAATAATCAGGGAAGAGAAATTAGGAACTCTGGGAAGGAGCCTAAAATTTGCATGAAGACAATATCCTCCAATCGTCCACAATGCATTTAGCTATTCCAGTCAGTCAATATTTGAAGTGCACTTACAGTGCGTGGTACTGTTTTCACACTATAGGGTGATGACTGAGTTTTAGAACCTATAGCAAAAATAGCTAAACACTTGCTCGGTAGGAAACAAAACTAGATGGAGGTGACCATATCATTGCAGTCATTCTGACAAGCTGCCCATTTCTGAGAAACAGGGGGTCAGGCTGCTGATGGAAAATATGCAGCTGTAGCTTTATGATCCATTTGACACAATTGTATAGTCACAAGCACAGAAGTTTGTTTCATCACTCAAAATCACTTCTTGTCCTAAAGGCCTAACTTTTTGCTGGGCTGCTCTGGCCCTAAAAAAGGATCTGAAATGCTATCAGTAATGACTGTGCTGTGCAACATTAATGAATTGACATTGACTCTTGTTAGAGATATGGATTTAGTTTATTCATACCAAACATTATTGAATTCTGAGCCAGGTTCTCTTGAGATCCTAGTTTATTAGCTCTTAAATGCCATCTTTCAAGCAATACTATTTTCAGACCCAGACTAGTAGGCTCCCTGTTGATGTAAATGAGATTATCAGAAGATGTACATGAAGAGCCAACAGCAACCCCATGGATTGAGGTGCTATTTGATGAAGGGCGTCTGATAGCTCAGGTCCTCTGTGTTATACTGTGCTCTTGACATCAGGAGTCTCCGTCATCCATTGGGATCGCCTTTGATTAGTGCCCAGTGGAACCCAATCCCAATGGAAGCAGACTTCCAGCCTGACATCATGCCACACTGTGGGGCTGTTTGGGGAAGTCTTTTGAGGCAGCGTGCAGAATATTCAAAGAAAAAGATGAATCCACAACCAAGCTATCGCTGGAGCCACTGAAATCAGTCAGTATATAATTGAATCTGCCTGAAATCGCTACAGCTCTGATTAATCATATTGTCACGATACAGTGCTACATTAGGAAGCCTACTTGAACCATTAATCTAATGGCATTATGATCATCTACCTCTTTCCGCAGTTCAACAGCTATCTTTTATCATATACTTGAACTTTAGTGTGCATAAAGTTTCACTACACATAATCATCATATTCCTTATTCATTTATCAAACATTTTATTAAATGTATACATGCACCAGGGAGTTTTTTCTGCATTGCAGAAATGGAGATAAGGAGAAGATTCATCCGTCTTTCAAGGATAAAAACAGTCATGTCAACAGTTATTCCAGAACATATGAAGCACTTGGATAAAGGCAAGCACCAGGCACTATAATAATTCAGCCGAGGGAAATCAAGACTAGATTTAACTGGGAGAGGTAGCTGCAGAAAGCTGCTTGGTAGGACCTTCACTGAGTCTTAAACCACCATCAGTTGAATAGGGAAAGACACTACATACAAGGAATAAAAAGACGAGAGTTCTAAAACTATATGTGGTATGCAGGGATCTCCAGAGTTCTATGTAATAATGGTGTGAAATGTACTGCAGAGGTAGTCAGGGCATAAATGACGCTGTAAGTTACGTTAAGAACTTCTGAATTTCATCCTCCCCATAGGTGGAGGGGAACGGTCACTGAATGACTTTAAGCAAGAGAATCACACAGTAAGAAGTGGTTTTATTGGGGCACCTGGGTGGCTCGGTGGGTTAGGCCACTGCCTGCAGCTCAGGTCATGATCCCAGGATCCTGGGATCGAGCCCCGCATCGGGCTCTCTGCTCAGCAGGGAGCCTGCTTCCCCCTCTCTCTCTCTGCCTGCCTCTCTGCCTACTTGTGATCTCTCTCTATCTATAAAAAGAAAAAAAAAAGAAGTGGTTTTATTTACATATGTATCTATGTATGTATGTACTTATTTATTTTTTAAGATTTTTCCAGGTTTTTTTGAGGTATAATTAACAAAAAAGGTATATATTTAAGATGCACAACTTGATATTTTGATATAACATATACATTGTGAAATCATCACAGTTGAGTTAATTGGCCCATCCGTTACCTCATGTAGCTACTAAATAATTGGAAGGTAAAGTCAGCTAGACTAGGTAATTGAATCTGGGAGTGAGGTAAATGAAGGAGAAAGGAAGAACTCTATGAATGTGGATGCCATTAAATTGAATAGGAAATGCGGGAGACAGCAAATCATGGGGCCTTGGGTTAGAGAGGAAAGCAAGAAAAGATGAGCTCTCTCTGCTTCCTTAAGGCAGGGCCAAAGCCATTTAGTTCGACATTCTTGTGGGAAGATAACCATTTGGAACTAAGGGAACCAGAGAGCTTTGACATTTGATACTCAGGGACAAAGGCCAGATCCTTCTGAGGATGATTTTGACAAATATAACCTAGGGTTATATTTAACCCAAAGCTAAAGCAAAGATGCCAGAATATTATCACAGACTAAACTGGTGAGGAGACTAAAAAAATAAAAATTGCTCACTTTGTGGAGGGCAGGAACTAGTTCTTAAAGTGCTGTGCCATTTGGTAAATTACTCATCTATCATTTCCTTGCTACTGAGCTCACGTACCACATGTGGACCTATCTCGGGTGTGGACCCCAATTTCAGCAACACGGGTAATAAGGACAAAAATTATTTCTTTTAACACGTCAATAATGTTATAAGATAGTACTTAAATTATAGAGATAAAAGTAAACCGGGTGACACACTCGGAAAACCAAGCAGAAAAGAATCAACTCAGATCACAAAGTCGCGTCTAGATTTTTGAGCCCACAAAGCTGAGGGCCAGGTCTCAGACACAGAAAAATAATCCTCTAGTTTGCAGCCAGTCTCAAGAAAAATCATCTCCTCTACTTTGTAGTTAAATGTAGCTTTGACACATAGATGATACTAGAGAAAATCTAGAATTCAATTTAATGCAATCAGTATCATAGGATACAGGCACAAATATCACCTTCTACCAGTCAGCAGGACATTGTCACCTATCATAATCTTAAACACAACCATCTGAAACCCTAAGTGGTCTTAAGCCACAATATCCTGCATATAGGCCCATTTTAGCTTATGAGATGATAGCACCACTCTCCATGTCCTGTTTTTTATCATTCTGATCCATGCCTCACAGCAAACACTAGTAAGTTAGTTACCTACCAAATCTGATGGCTCACAGATATTCATGTCCTAATCCCTGGGATCTGGTACATGGCAAAAGAGATTTGAAGATGCAATTAAGTTATGGACCTTAAAGAGCAGAGATTTTTCTGGATTATCTGGGTGGCCTCAATCTAATTACATGAGTCCTTAAAAGATGAGACACTCTCCCTGCTGAGGTGAGAGAGAGATGTTATGACAAAAGAAGGGTCAGAGAGCAGTGTGAGATGGGTTTGAAGCCCCACTGGTGGTTTTGAGAGTTAAGGAACTACATGAAGACCAGAGACAGGCCTCGAGCCACTCGAGTGTGGCTCACAGATGAATGCCAGCAAGACAGCAGAGATTTCAGTCCTACGATGACATGGAATTGATTAAAATATTTTTTAAGTTTTTATTTAAATTCCAGTGAGTTAACACACAGTGTAATATTAGTTTTATCCATACAATATAGTGATTCAACACCTCCATGTATCACCTGGTGCTCATCACAACAAGTGTCCTTCTTTTTCTTTTTTAAATATTGTATTTATTTATTTGACTGAGAGAGAGAAATCACAAGTAGGCAGAGAGGCAGGCAGAGGGAGAGGAGGAAGCAGGCTCCCTGCTGAGCAGAGAGCCTGATGTGGGGCTTGATCCCAGGACCCTGACATTGTGACCTGACCCAAAGGCAGAGGCTTAACCCACTGAGCCACCCAGGCACCCCCACAAGTGACCTCCTTAATCCCCATTCCCTATTTCCCCCATCCCCCCATCCACCTCTCCTCTGGTAACTCTCAGTTCTCTATAGTTGAGAGTCTGCTTCTTGATCTACCTCTCTTTTTTCTACCTTATGATCATTTGTTTCGTTTCTTAAATTGCACATTTGAGTAAGATCATATGGTATTTGTCTTTCTCTGACTGACTTATTTTGCTTAGCATAGTACTCTCTAGCTCCCATATCATTGCAAATGGCAGGATTTCATTCTTTTTGATGGCTGAGTAATATGCCATTGTAGTGATTAAAGTTTTAAGAGCCTCGTTTCACTTAGCATAATAACTTCTAGGTTCATCTGTGCTGTCACAAATGGCAAAATTTTGTTCCTTTTTCTCTTTAAGTAAAATTCCATCCTCTCTCTTTATATATATAGTTGTGAGATATATATATATTTGAGATATATATCTCTCATATATCTCAAAATATATATATATTTGAGATATATATCTCTCAAATTTTTCATCCATTCATCTATCAAGGGACACTAAGGTTGCTTCCATATCTTAGCTACTATAAATAATGCCACAATAAACATGGAGGTTAACATATTTTTTTGTACTAGTGTTTTTGTGTTCTTTGGATAAATACCCAGTAATTGGATTACTGGATTATATAGTATTTCCATTTTTCATTTTTTGAGGAGACTCCACACTGTTTTTCACAGTGGTTGCCAGAGGGGAGGTGGGTGGGGCAACGGGGAAAATAGATAAAATGGATTAAGAGGTACAAACTTCCAGTCACAAAATAAACAAATCACAGAGATTTAGAGTACAGGATAAGGAATATAGTCAATAATATTGTGATAACATCAGATGGTGACTACATTTATCATGGTGAGCATTTCATAACGTATATAAAAGTTGAATCACTATATTGTGCACCTGAAACTAATATAACATTGTAGGTCACCTATACTTCAAGAATAAAAACTGTAAAAAAAACAAAAGATTTTTTTAAGAGCCTGACTTTATAATAAAATTTTATAAACCTGGATTTATTTTAAGCCAACACACTACAAATGCCTATTTATAAATATCTTGATAGGTAGAGTTTGGGAGGACAGTTCAGGGAAAGAGGGTTGCTGCTCTTAGAGAACATCCATTCGAATGTGAAGGAGAAATATTATATAGAATCGGGCTAAGGAAAAACAGAGGAGAGAGCAATTAATTCTGAGTATGGGAGCAGGATTTATAAGCATTACAGAAAATACAATGTTTAATCTAGGTCAATGAATATTTACTGGGCACCTATACATGCCAGGCCCTCTTCTAGGCACTAGAGAGGCATAAGTGAATAAGACAGACAAGGTCACTGTTAGGCTTTCTGGCACTTTCATTCTAATAGGAACCAATGGCAGGAAATAGATCTGAAAAGGCAGAATGGGACCAGATATGAGGGCCTTCAGTGACCAACTAAGGCCCTTGGACATTGTCCTGAGAGCAATAGGGCATTATTAAAGGCTTTTATGACCATCAGAGGATGGTCATGCTCAAATTTGTTTTAGAATAATCACTTTGGCTGCAAAATGGAGAGTATATTCTGGGGGTGGTGGCAACGGGTAGGTAGCAGAGACTAGAGGCACAAAGGCTGCTCAGAAAGCTATTTCCGTACATGTCACTACAGAGAATAAGGATCTGAAATAGGGGAGATATAGTGGGATGGAAAAGGGAATTCATGAGAGATTCATTAGCAGGACTTTGTAACTGACTGAGAGGGCCTGAGAGAGGTGACACCTCTTGGTAATACTTTTTATGAAAATAGATGATTCATCAGACCCCACATCCCTGAATCCTACCACAGTATATTTACTAAGGACATACACACACCAAAATGGACACATCAGTACATTTGTAATCCTAATTGAGCCAAGAAGTAACCTCGTCTGTCTCCCATTTTTCACCTACACTTATTTGTCTAGCATATCTCACCAAAGAAAGTGATTATTCCACAAAACTCCTAAAAGAAAAGATAGGCAGTAATCTTTTGGATAATGGCATTAACAATATTTTTCTAGATCTGTCTCCTCAGTCAAGGGAAACAAAAACAAAAAATAAGCAGTAGGGACTACATCAAACTAAAAACCTTTTTCCAGTAAAGGAAACCACCAACAAAGCAAAAACACAATCTACTGAATGGGAGAGGATATTGCAAATGGCAAATCCAATAAGGGGTTAACATTCAAAACATGTAAAGAACTCACACAACTCAATATATACATATATATATATATATATATTATATATGTATATAAAACAAACAATCCAATTAAAAAATGGGCAGAGGACCTGTATAAACATTTTTCCAAAGAAGACATAGAGATGACCAACAGACACGTGAAAAGATGCCTAACGTCATTCATCATCAGGGAAATGCAAATCCATAGCACAATGAGTTATCATCTTACACCAGACAGAATGGTTATTATCAAAAAGACAAGAAATAGCAAGTGCTGGCGAGGATACGGGGTACAGGAAGCCCTTGTGCACTATTGGTGAGAAGGTAGATGGGTGTAACCGCTATGGAAAACAGTATAGAAGTTCCTCAAAAAATTAAAAATACAAATAGCACGCAACCTAGTAATTCCACTTCTGGGTATTTACCCAAAGAGGAAAATAACACTAATTCAAAAATATATATGTACCCCTATGGTTATTGAAGCATTATTTACAACAAATAGCCAAGATATGAAAGTTACTAAGAATCCATCAATAAATGAATGGATAAGGAAATAAGGAAATTGTGGCATATATATACAACAGGATATTACTCAACCATAAAAAAAAAAGAGAGAGTGAAATCCTGCCATTGGCGACACCATGGATGGCGCTAGAGTGTATTACGTTAGGTGAAATAAGTCAGAGAAAGGCAAATACCATGTGACTTTACTTACATGCTCTAGTAAACAAAACAAATGAGCAAACAAGGTGGAAACTGACTCACAACTATGGAGGACAAACTGGAGGTTGCCAGGGAGAAGCGGGGTGGGGAGAACAGCTGAAGAGGTGAAGAGGATAACGAGGTAGCAACTTCCGGTCATAAAATAAATAAGCTAAGGGGATGAAAAGTACAGCACAGGGAATGTAGCTGATAATAAATACTGCAGTAACTTGCTATGGTGAAAAGCGGCCACACATATCATGGTGAACATTTTGTAATGTCTATAGTTGCTGAATCACTGTGTTGTGCACCTGAAACTAATGCTATCCTGTACGTCAACTGCACTTTAACAAAAAATAAAAACTAAATAAAGTGACTATGAAATACTTACCAGAGGGATGCCTGGATGGCTCAGTCGGTGAAGTGACTGCCTTCGGCTCGGGTCGTGATCCCAGGGTCCTGGTCTCGAGCCCCACATCGGGCTCCTTGCTCAGCAGGGAGCCTGCTTCTTCCGATTTCTCTGCTCCTTAACACCCCCCCCCCCGCACCGCTCATGTTTTCTCTCTCTCGCTCACTCTTTCTCTGTCAAATAAATAAATAAAATCTTTAAAAAAAATGCATCGGCGAAATGCTGCAAATACTACACATAACAGAAAATGCCCACCACTTACCATCTCTCTAGATCACTATAATAGAGTCCATTCAATTTCTAATCCTTTCTTCCTAGGCATAAATTAAACTTCTGACAAAGCACATCCCTATTCCATCACTCCCCGGGCTATGAGAAAAGTGTCCTCCTTTATGTATGAAGCATCTCCCTCATTTTTTTTTTTTCTGATTCTACTCAGGCCCAGGAGGAAGAATGCCTGGGTAGAAACTACACCATTTATTTCTTTAGCAAATGCTGCAGCAGCTGCCAGGCAGCAACCCAGAGTACCTTCATGAAAAGTGGACGGAGCTCCTTCAACAGGCTCCATCCAGGCTTTGGGAAAACTGGCACTCTGACAATGCATTGTCTCTGGGAACGCACATTGAGTCAACGCCTATGGAGGGGAATTTAGCAACATTAACAAAATCACAAGTGTTTTGCCTATTGATCCAGGAATCCTATTCCAGGGAATTCATCTTAGAGATAGGTCTACATGAATGCCAGATGCATATGTTTACTCCTTAAAACATCATTTGTAATAAGCAAATATTAGGAATTCTTAGTGTCCATCAGTTGCTGTGGTACAGTCACATAATCAAATATTATGCAGGCTAAAAAGTGAGGAAGATTTTTTTTTAAGATTTTATTTACTTATTTATTTGAAAGAGAGACAGTGCAAGAGAGCATGAGCGAGGTGGCGGGGGGTGGGGGGCGCGTGGCAGGTGGCCGGGGTAGAGGGAGAGGGAGAAGCAGGCTCCTGGCTGAGCAGGGATCCTGGGATCATGACCTGAGCTGAAGGCAGACATTCAACTGACTGAGCCAACCAGGTGCCCCCAAAAGTGAGGAAGATTTATATGACTGATATTACATGATCCCCATTACTTACTAAATGACAGAAAAAAATCAGAGTACTTTTTGGACTACATAGATGCTACCTTTTATGCAAGGAAGGGTGAAAGTAATACATATTTGTATTTGAGTGCATTTGCATAAATGAACATTGAATGGATTTTTAAAAATAAGATGTGTTTTTTTTAAGGGCTGCAGGGTACAGTAGGGAAGGGGTACATAGGGACAGGCTGACAGGAAGACTTCTTAATGTTGCCTTTCTATTGAATTTTGTTCTTTGAAACATATTAATGGATAACATATTCAGAAAATAATTAAAAAGAAAAATTACCCTATTATAGCATAGCACGTGATAGTAAGCTTCCAAATTTAATTTTATGCAGCTAATATAGTCTCAACACTAGCACCTCATAAAGGTAGTCTAAAAGAAAAAGTGCAGAACTATCTGACTTTTTAAAACAGATGCAAAAATTATAAACAGAATGTTAAAAATCAAGCTATCAGTGCATCAAATAATGTACCGTGACCAAATATCATTTGTTTCTGGAATGCAAAAATGAGTCAACTTTAGCAAAATCTATCAACAAACTAAAAGACAAAAACAATACTAATGCAGCAAAGCCATCAGAAAAATGTAGCATCTATTCCTCATTAAAAACAACAACAAAAAAGAAGTAAAATGGAAATACTATGAAACTATATAATGAAGTTTAGCTACCAAAACTCAACAGGAAATAGTCTGTGAATATAAGTAAAGAGCACATGGGAGTTACTTATACCATTCTTGTAAATTTGGGAGGGACCTGGGTGGTTCAGTCAGTTAAGCCTGACTTGGGCTCAGGTCATGATCTCGGGGTACTGGGATAGAGGCCTATGTTGGGCTCCCTGCTTGGCAGGAATCCTGCTTTTCCCTCCCACTCACCCTGTTTGTGTTCTCTCTCTCGCTGTGCGTCACTCTGTCAAATAAATAAATAAAATCTTTAAAAAAATAAACTAGATGATTGAGCTGCAATAGATTGTCCAGAAAATATGTATAATAATTTAGTAGTTGACAGAAGCTAATCTCAACTATCTCAACTCAGAAGAAGAGAATATCTCATAACAGATCTTGGCACAATTGATTATTCATTTGATAGAACACAATGTTGAATCACAATGTCATCTCATAATCAAAAATAAATTTCATATGGGTCAGAAATTTTCTGAAAAAGAAAAAAAATAAAGGAACTTGGAGGTAGAGATGAGCTTCCTAAACTAATCAGAAAACTAAAAGCTGTAAAAGATAGGATAGCCCTTTTTGCTTTTCGAAAAAATAAAAGTTTTTCTCTGATTAAATATAGCATAAATCAACTCAAGAAAACAAACAGAAGTTGAGAAAAAATACTTTGGCATAAATTCAAATGTTCACATTTATAATATACAAAGAGCTTCTATAAATGGAAAAATTTAAAAAGCAAAGATTCACTAAGGATAGAAAAAGACATTCGATGGAAGACAAAATTCAAAGGACCAACAAAGTTATAGAATGTTACTTAACTTATCATTTGATTAAATGTAAATTACCCTGGGGGCACCTGGGTGGCTCCGTTAAGCACCTGACTCTTGATTTCGCCTCAGGTCACCATCTCAGAGTAGTGAGATGGAGCCTGCTTAAGATTCTCTCTCTCGGGACACCTGGGTGGCTCAGTGGGTTAAGCCTCTGCCTTCGGCTCAGATGATGATCCCGGGATCCTGGGGTGGAGCCCCCAAATCACGCTCTCTGCTCAGCGGGGAGCCTGCTTCCCCCCCCCACCCCCGCACCCTCGTCTGCGTCTCTGCCTACTTGCGATCTCTCTGTCAAATAAATAAATAAAATTTTAAAAAAGATTCCCTGTCCCCTTTTCCCTCTGCCCCTCCCTCCTACATACAACAGTATGCATGGATATGTGTCTAATAATAATAAAATAATAGTTCTTATTAGCCCATTGTTTGTCACGGTAAAATCTCCCAAGGACCATCACCAGGAGATTCTTGAATAAATCGTGACATGAGTGCCATCAGCATCGTGGCTACACAGGACGTTCCTCCTTCCACCCCTTCTTTTAACAACTAAAAATGGGCTTCCGTCCATAAACAAAAGTACCTCTGTGGGAGCAGTGGGATCCAGCCGCAAAGCCGAGTGACCTGGGAGCAGCCGCATCTCTCTGTGCGTCAGGTGGACAGACTGGGTTTGGGCATCAGAACCAGCAAGGGCTGGTCAACGGGCCCCAGAACCTCAGCTACAATCGGGGAAAAGGCTGCCGAGCGCTGATCTGGGCAGACTTTCACAAATGAAGAAGCCTTTGGACAAGTTCCGGCTTCCTAAGGAAAGATTCGAGCACCTCGCTGATCTCTCTGTAGGTAGGAGTTCCGATGCCGCACGGGACACTGCTAGAGAAACCCATTTTTCTCCTGCAGCTCCCAGACTACTGAGGCAGGACCTCCATGACTGGGAGGAGGGGAGAGATCTGGAAAGAGGGCGATAATAACATCAGAAGGCATTAAAGGGATGGGGCACCTGCGGACTGTGTTTAGGGCTATGGGAGGACGCCTCCGTACAAGCCACTAAGAAAACCTCATCTGAGGATTGCCCCAACCTGGCCTGTGGGCACACCCTATGACTCGAATGTTAAACCCAGACTTCCCACCTCTGCAGCTGTCTCCGGGGGCACATTCCCGAGTGTGGTGGTGAGAGCGAGCCACCGAGCTACCGTAAACGGGAAGAGCGCTCAGAAAACAGGCCAGGATCCGTGGGCAAGGGAGAAACCACAAATTTGAAATATAGCACCACCTCCTGGAAAGAAAAATTTCCAGCAGCGAACCCAGAAAGTTCTAAGACCAAGAGAAGATAACCTAAGCTAAAAAAATTCTGCTAAAAGAAGGAGCAGGAAGCACAAGGCTGGTGTAACCCGACAAGCTCAGAGAACGAACGCCCCACATATGGGCAGAACCAACAAACAGTAGATTGCGCCCGAAAGAAACTACTAAAGATTAAAGGAGATGCTACTTCGAAGGAAAAATCTCAACACAAAAGTGGGGAGGGGGATCGGGAGAGGGGGGTGGGGTAATGGACATTGGGGAGGGTATGTTCTATGGTTAGTGCTGTTAAGTGTGTAAACCTGGCGATTCACAGACATGTACCCCTGGGGATAAAAATACATTATATGTTTATAAAAAATAAAAAAAAAATTTCAAGGCATGTGAAGAATCAAGGAGATGTGACACCACCAAAAAAAAAAAAAAACCAACAACAGGGGCGCCTGGGTGGCTCAGGTGGTTGAGCGACTGCCTTCCGCTCAGGTTATGATCCCGGACTTCCAGGATCGAGTCCCTCATTGCGCTCCCAGCTCCTTGGGGAGTCCGCTTCTCCCTCCGACCTTCTCCTCTCTCATGCTCTCTCTCGCTCATTCTCTCGCAAATAAATAAATAAATAAATAAAATCTTTAAAACAACAACAAATGAACAACAAAAAAGCAAAAACAAAAACAAACAAAAAACCCTTCGATAATCCTCCAGTAATCAAACTCAAACACATGGGACTCTGGGGTCATCCAATATAGAATTCAAAATAGCTGTTTTGAGAAAATTCAATGAGATACAAGAAAACACAAAAAGACCATTTACCGGAATCAGAAAGCAATACACGAACACAAGGAGAAATTGAACAAAAGGAGAGAAATCATAAATAAAAGAACCAAACAAAAATTCTAGAGCTGAAGAATTCAATGGGTGAAATAAAAAAATGCAGTACAGAGCACTGAACAAAAGCACCAATGGACCAAATGGAAGATAGAATCAGTGAGCCAGAGAACAACCCAGCCAGGAGAAGAAAGGGAAAAAGAAGGGGAAAAAAATGAAGAAAGCTTATGTGGCCTATAGGACACCATCAAACCAGCAAATATCAGAATCATTGGCATTCCTGAAAAAGAGAGGTAGAAGGAAATAGAAAGCTTTTTTAAAGGAACAATAGCTAAGAACTTCCCAAATTTGAGGAGAGACTTGGACATCCAAGTTCACAAAGCTAATAGATTACCCCATTATCTTAATGTAAAATGATCTTCTCTAAAGATGGATTATAATGAAACTGTCAAAAATCAAAGACAAAGAGAGAATCCTAAAAGCAGCAAGAGGAAAAAAAAGATTGTAACCTATAATGGAACCCCTATTTTATATATATATTATGAATATAACTATCCTCTATTTACATATATTATATATATTTAAAATTACTTTTTAAGACAGTGACAGAAACAAAAATAGGCAGATTTAAAGACTATTTCAAAATGAAACGCACATGTGAAAACACCACATGAAATGTAGAATATAAAATTCTATTGATGTGTCTGCCCTCAAACCTGGGTAACCTGAAAAAAATGCAAACTGATTTCATGGCATTTAGGATTTTTTTTTCTTGAATTTCTGCTTTAATAAAATAATGAGAAAGATAATCAGTGGTGGGTTAGAAAAAAGAAAATCACATTTTCCAGCCAAGACATTATGAAATGAACTAAGCTAAACATCCTGATTCGAAATTGGACAAAGGCTATGAACAGGTGTTCACATATGTGTCTCTCTCCTACGTAGCCCACCTACAGTCACAAGAAACTGGATTCTGTCCTGGCAGCATCTCTTACTGACACTCACTGCTCCTTCTTAGCACATGCAAAGACTGAATATTCCAACGCCGAGTCAGTCTTCTATATAACTTGTTTAGGTGCTTTGTGTACCAGGGCACAAAAATATCCCAATGCTGGCCTCATACCTGCAAAATTACAGATAAATCAGCTGATTTCTCAGAATGAAAGGGGTTTTTTTTTAAAGATTTTTTGTTTATTTATTTGAGAGAGAGAGCACAGCAGAGGGAGAGGGAGAAGCAAACTCCATGCTGAGCAGGGAACCCGACAGAGGACTCGATCCCAGGACCCTCAGATCACGACTGGAGCCAAACTCACATTTAATCCACTAAGCTACCCAGGCGCCCCAAAGAAGATCTTTCAGTGCATTTACAATCTAAGAATCAATTCCTACAATTTCGCAAGAGAAATTGATAATTTCAAAACCCAACACATATTAGGGTCTAGACCATTCTATAGCCACAAACCAAAAGAGAAATTAATGATGTTTGAGGGAGGGGAGCAGGAAGAAAAAATAACTTCACAGGTGTTTGGCTTTTAAGAGAAATAATGTATTAGGGCACCTGGGTGGCTTAGTCCATTAAGCATTCGACTCTTAATTTCAACTCAGGTCATGATCTCAGGGTTGTGAGCTTGAGCCCCACATGGGGCTCTGTGCTGAACGTGGAATCTGCTGAAGATTCTCTTTCTCTCTAAAAAAATAAAAAAAAATTCTCTCTCTTCCTCTGCCCTCCCTGCCCACACTCTCTCTCTAAAAAACAAAACAAAACAAAAACAAAAAAACTACCAAAAAAACAAGAACAAGCAAAAAAAAAGAGAGAGAGAGAGAAATAATGTTGTGCAATTATGCTGATCTTACCCTGCTTCCTCTAAGACTTCTTCCCATGTGGCTATAGCCATACACAGAACACATGAAACAGTGTGGATTCACAACAACCAGTTTATTTACACTAGCTATGATCACACCAGATAGATGAATATCAGACAAGTATCATACTCCAAGACACTCTGGAGCATGCGAGCTCAATAAACTGGTCACGAAGGTGGAAATAAGCTAGCATCCTTCCTGGGTTTATCTTCATATATTCCACTGACCAAGAAATATTGTGAAATCCACTCATTTGTAACATTTTGTTTCTAGTAATAGAACATACAAAATAGTTCAAAACTTTAATAAAAATTTCTAACCCACCAGATTCTCAAATTCCCAGACAGTACATTTTTATTCGGAAGAGTACTACTTTCACTTGTCAAAGATATTTTTCTGTATTTCTCTCCTTACAAAAAGAAGCTCACCGTTGCATTTCCCCACATCTTTCTCTCCAAGCTAAAACAAATGCCTTTGCATGTAATAATGAATCATGTAGTCCACATGTCTTGACCATCTGTGATTCAGCCACACCATACCACATATAGCACACACAACTCGGGCACTCCGATTTCACTGTTGGCGATGTTGAAAATCTTCCGCTGCCTTTTTCTTCTTTTTGGTTCTTCATCCATGGATCCTGAGCGTTGCTCCAAATTCTCAAAGTCCAAATGCTCCTCTCCTCCAGGAGAGTCTATACTATTTTTATCTGAAAAGGAAAATAAATGCCAGCCTCTCTCCAGGTAGCTTTGTCAGAGTTACAAACAAAAATGAACGCAATAGTCAATACATACTTATACTAAAACCGAATATGTTGTTGATCTGAAATTCAAATGTAACTGGGCATCTTGTCTTTTATCTGGACATCTTACCTCTAAGGGAAGAGTACAGAATCTAAAAGCAGAGGTCATCCAGTGTCCCAGATAGAGTTCCCTAACCCTCTTTAATGTACATGAACCAAAAAGAAAACTACTGCTCCTCAAGGCTCTTGCAAAATTCTTTCTAATTTTCATTGTCATGAGCCAAACTACAAACCTTAATTTCATTTTTCAAGTTCCCAATTTTGAATATGGTGTTTCCCCCATTATAACGATTTCATTAGTGTTATTATATTCAAAGTGCTGCCCCTACATGTAATTTTGAGTAGTGAACATTCAAATTCCAGTGGCCTTTACCTCTATACAGACTGGATCCGTGACCAGAACATTTCATTATTTTAAAATCCCTCAAAGCAACCTAAAATATCAGAAAACACAATCACGTTCACATCCAGAATCAATGGGGGGGGGGGAGCTTTCTACCTACTATCACCATTTTCAGACTTCCCAAGCAGTAAATTCATGTGGATCAATTTGATAGGTTCTTAAAAATTTTTCACAACATTCATGTCTTAAAACATGCGACTTGGTTGACAATCTATTCCAATGACTGTTACACATTCATTTTACATTAAGGGCACCCTAAAAACAATACAGTCGGAAGCATTTTTACATATTGCCAAAGTTTTTGTTCCATATTAAAACAAACACAGGTGACTCAGGAAGTTATTGGCACTTCTAAAAGAAGGAAAGAGAGAAACAGAGAGAGAAAGAATTATTGCCACAGAAAAATTCAGTGCAAATGTCCTAATCTTTGCGTGGATTCAAATATACCACGCTTGTTCTCCCAATTTTGCAGCCTGTTGTAATCACACAGCTACCACAGAGGTGAAGCGTCATCAGAAAACAGAGTCAAACATGTTTACATAGTGAAATTCTCCCTGCTCCATTTTTACCATTTCAGTTAGTAGCATCAGATCAGAATCCCAGCAGGGAGGAGACACGAAGGGTGAAAATAAACGAACTGAACATCAAATCAAGCTCTTAAAACACAGACAAAAATAATCATAACAAACCCTCAAGAAACTAGAAGGAATGGGAGGAAAATAAGTGAACTTGGCAGCATACAATTAGGACCAATTAAATAAAATCAGGAGCCGGTTCTTTGAACCAAAGAAAGGAAAAAAAGCCAAAACCAAAAACAAAACAATAAAAACTCATCCCCAGCAAATCCATTTAAGGAATGAGTCACCAAATCCAATACAGAGTACCAAAACGGGGGGAAGATGGGGAACAATGTCAAGCTAAACAAATATATACACATATAGTTTTTAAAACCACACATATTACATATGTCAATTTTAAAAGATACACATATATTTAGCTTAACATAATTATTAACTTTTTGGGGCATCAAAACAATATATACCTTTTAAAAAATAATATGTATATGGACAAACAATAACGAGATTATGCTTACAATTTAATTTCTTCTTTTTGCTTCTCCACTGTTGCTTACTTTTAATTTTTTACTTTAGGAATAAGGGAAAAGAATTGATTTTAATAACAACATAGAGACAGGTAAAAAGTTTCGAAAATACATGAGACCAAATACTGGAGGATTCTTGTCTCCAGGTGGTGGAATTAGCATTTCATGTTGTGTACACGTGCCTCTGGGAATTTTCCACATTTACATGAATGTCATTAAAAAAAGAGTACCACAATAATATGCACAGTTTAAACTCATTTTAGAAATCAAAATAGCATGTTTCTGCATTCAGGGATATAATGTGCTAGTATGTGTGTCTGTCTGTGGATAACAAGAGAGGACTGGCAACCCTGAGCCCTAAGGACCATTTCAAGGGGATGGCATTTTGTGTGATTTTAATTCTCTTCTCTGTACTTTTTTCCTGCAGTCCAAATTTTATCAAATCAATAACAATAGTCATAAGCCAGTTATAAGCTTCATTTAAAAAATGATTCCATTTTCCTAAGAAAGCTATTGAAGTTTTAGAACTCACCTATGTAGTGACCCTCAGAGCTGGAAGTAAGTAAGTGAACTGGTAACTGCGGGTAAAGTTAAAGATGACTGTCTACCTTCTTCCTTTTTGCTTGTCTATTTCTACTTAACATCTAACCAATAACACGCTCCCGCTCCATTTCTAAATCAGAAGAGAGCATCAGGAAATGAATCTGTGAGAATTCAGTGAGGCCCCTAATTGCGGGCAGAGCCTTCACCTTCCCTGGCATCCTGAAATTTTTTACATTTAAAACACTTTTTGCGCCACGAGAAATTCACTGAATGACACCACTGACAGTCCCAATCCCCGCCTTTGCCCCTGACGGCCCGTCTTGCAGCGCAAGAGAAACCAGATTCTTGCTTAAGCCTTTTAGACAAGAACTTCTTGGGGGGGCAATGCTTACCCTTCCAGGTGCTTCTGGAATTTTTCCCAGCAGGAACTGCTGCAGCTTCTGCTGCTGTTCCTGGGAGAGAAGATGCAGAGAGGAATGAGTAGGGGATTCAGAGAGACTAAGGGGTGGCTGCTGATTAACCTAAGACCAGGTCCCTAAGACCTCAGAGCAAGGAAAAACTGGTACCCCCTCACCCCCTCCCCACCTCTGTCACTGCCCCATACAGCCATCCCTTCCCCTCCTGAGCCTCTCCCCCTAGAGCAGCAGTCCCAGGAGGAGTAGCAGACTCCAGGCCTGCTCCCTTCCCTGCCCGGCCCCCCCTTGCCCCGTTGTCACTTGCTGCAGCCTGAGCAAAAGCAAACTTACCAAACATCCGCACCTCCTTTCCCTTCTTATTTTCCACAGCTCCGTCCTGCTTTTGAGACTGAGCGCTTACCGCCCTGAGCAGCTCATTCCTCAGCAGGTTTCGCTCTTCTTCCACTCCACGAAGGGCTGTGAGGCTTTCTTGAAGCTGCAGCTGGGCCGCCTTCTTTTCTCTTTCTTGCATATCCCTGAGTCTGTTCACCGTCCCGACCAAGACGTTGGTGAACAGCTTCTGCTCGTCCAGCTGATCCTGGAGCTTCTTCACCTTTTCCGCGTCTTCCCACTTCTGCCTCTGAGCCACGCGCACTGCCTGGGCCAGGGTTTTCCAGGCACAAGCCTCCTTGGTGGCTTCTGCCACTGCTGAGTTGGTCAGGACGTCTCGCAACTTCTTCTCCATATCGCCCCAGGACTCGCACAGCTGCATCGAGTAGAAGTGGGGGCTAACTCCATTTCGAAGTATTTGCTTATTGATGAAATCGACCACCTCTCTCTGAAAGAAGCCACAGGTTCGGTCATTAAAATTTACAGCCATTCTCACGACAGCTCTCTCAGACCTGCTGTCCCTCAGAAAGCACACAGCAACAGGATATAACCTATGACCTTGACCTCTCTTCTCCACTGTCACCACCCCTTTATGGAAAGTTAAATGCCACCTACTGGTTTGAGGGTTTAGCTGCCAGGTAATGGAGTCTGCTCCTTCCCGGGCTGCAGGGCTGCCGGAGGATAAAGCCAGGATAAAGCTGGAGAGAGAGTCAGTGGATGGGATGGATACAAAGTTTATAAAACAAAGCAAAACAATCTGCTTATCCCCCGCCAGCCCTCGGATCTTGAGGTAAACACAAAAACGGGCCGAACATTTACTCAACTGACCTGGGCAATATTAATTTAGTAAGTATGCCCTGTTACCTCGTGCCACAAGGAACTGATAAAATACTGGAAAGCAGGGAATCTTTTACCATGAGCAAGCTCCTGGGAGGCACAGCAGAAATGCAATAATTATTTTTGATTGGTATATTTCACAGTTTATGTAAACTTGCTCAGACCGCACACATGTACATTTTGCCAAGTGAGAGTTCATTTATGCAGCATGATTTTGAAATCATGATAAAAAAAACTATTAACTGTCTTTTTAGAGCTGGCATCACGTGAGTTAGGCGGTAAGGAGATACAAAGATCAGTAAGAACTACAGAGGCCGGTTTTCTAGTATAATTTTGAACAGATAAACCTGTTCAAAGGAAAATTCAGAACTCACAGCACAGCTCTTTGGCATCATCATTATTATTAAAAGGGAGGACTTCTCTCATTCTTTTTTTTTTTGGCAAATGTAAAGACATTCTATTTATTTCTTTTTTTTTTTAATTTAAATTCAAGTTAGCTGAAATAGAGTGTATTATTAGTTTCAGAGGTAGAGTTTAGTGATTTATCTGTTGCATAGAACACCCAGTGCTCATTCCATCAAGCATCTTCCCTAATGTCCATCACCCAATATGCCCCAGCCCCTCACTCCTCCTCCCCTCCAGCAACCCCCAGTGTGTTCCCTACAGTTTGGAGCCTCTTATGGTTGGCCTCTCTCTCTGTTGTTTTTTTTTTCTTATTTTTCCTTCTCTTCCTCTGTGTTCATCTGTCTTGTTTCTTAAATTCCACATGAGTAAAATCATATGGTACTTGTCTCTGACTGACTTATTTCACTGAGCCTAATACATGGATAGAACTAATGGATCTAGTTCTTTCCATGCCATTGTAAACGGCAAGATTTCATTCTTTTTGATGGCTGAGTAATAGTCCATTGTGTATATATACCCCATCTTACCCCATCTTCTTTATCAATGGACATCTGGGCTCTTTTCATATTTGGCTATTGTGGACATTGCTGCTATAAACACTGGGGTGCAGGGGTCCCTTCGGATCACTACGTTTGTATTTTTGGATAAACACCTAGTAGTGCAATTACTGAGTCATAGTGTAGTTCTATTTTTAACTTTTTGAGGAACCTCCATGCTGTTTTCCAGAGTGGCTGCACCAGCTTGCATTCCCACCAACACTGTAAGAGGGTTCCCCTTTCTCCCTATCCTCACCAACATCTATCGTTTCCTGACTTTTTAATTTTAGCCATTCTGACCAGTATGAGGTGTTCTCTCATTGTGGTTTTCATTTGTATGTCCCTGATGATGAATGATATTGAGAATTTTTTCATGTGTCTGTAAGCCATTTGTATGTCTTCTTTGGAGAAATGTCTGTGTCTTCTGCCTATCTCTTGGCTGGATTTTTTGTTTTCTGGGTGTCTTGTCAAGGCCGCTACCATGCTAGCTGCCTCTTCTTCATCAAGCCTAAACAACATAATAGCATCAATATAATGGATCTGTATGATCTTCTTACAGGATATCTAAAGTGCCTGGAACTCTTCAACATCTATGACTATACAAATAGTATACTGTGATTATCTATATAAAGGTATGTTGTTTCTGTTCAAACAGAATATAGACAGTTCGTAACTAGGATAGAAAAGAATGCATTCCCCTGAAATCATACCACGTAAGTGAGGTAGTATCGATCTGCTCGAAACTGAGGACCATATGTCCCATGGCAGCTGTGAGTGGAATTACTGCGGGGGTGACCTGAGGTCATTTATGGCCATTATCAAGGATCTAACCAGTCTTGAGAAGGAATTGAAAAAGATAAGCTGAGTACATCTAATGGTGTCAGACCAGGGAAACTACCAAGGTTTAGCGGGGTCATGTCAAAGAATACATAGGGCCGATTAAAGGAGCTCAAGCTAGCTAAAGATAGAAAAATGTGAGCATCACAAATATCTGAAATTGACTAAAATACATCATTTTTCAAAAAAGTGTGCTTATAGTGATATTTAAACAGCAAAAACTCATTGGTCAGCACTGGATGTTGCTACAGCAGTAACTCATTATTCTGATTTCGATAAATAAAGGTTAAAAAAAAAACCTATCACTTAAGGGGTGTCTGGGTGGCTCAGTTGAGACGTGAGTCTGACTCTTGGTTTCAGTTCAGGTCATGATCTCAAGGTCGTGGGATCATGCCCTGCATTGGGCTCCGCACTCAGCATGGAGTCTGCTTGAGATTTCATCTCCTTCTCTCCTCCACCTTTGGCCCTCCCCCAACTCTCATGTTCTCTCTCAAATTAAAAAAATAATAAGTAAAATATTTTTTAAAGATTTATTTATTTATTTATTTATTTGACAGAGAGAGATCACGAGTAGGCAGAGAGGCAGGCAGAGAGAGAGAGGAAGGGAAGCAGGCTCCCCGCCGAGCTGAGAGCCCAGTACGGGGCTTGATCCCAGGACCCTGAGATCATGACCTGAGCCGAAGGCAGAGGCTTTAACCCACTGAGCCACCCAGGTGCCCTAAAATCTTTTTCTAAAAGATTTTATTTATTTGTTTATTTGACACAGAGAGAGAGAGAGAGAGAGTGTGTGTACAAGTAGCCAGAGCAGTAGGCAGGAGGAGAGGGAGAAGCAGGCTCCCTGCCGAGCAAGGAGCCCGATGTGGGACTCGATTCCAGATCCTGGGATCATGACCCGAGCTGAAGGCAGACACTTAACTGACTGAGCCACCCAGGCACCCCAATAGGCAAAATCTTAAAAAAAAAAAAAAGTGGCACCTGGATGGCTCAGTGGGTTAAAGCCTCTGCCTTCGGCTCAGGTCATGATCCCAGGGTCCTGGGATCAAGCCCCGTACTGGGCTCTCTGCTCGGCGGGGAGCCTGCTTCCCCCTCTCTCTCTGCCTGCCTCTCTGCCTACTTGTAATCTCCGTCTGTCAAATAAATAAAATCTTTAAAAAACAAAAACAAAAACAAAAAACAAAAAAACCTACTACATATCCCATTTTTCCTGAATAAACTGTATTTTAGAGTAACCACTTGGTTAAAAAGGGAAAATTCTTTCTCATGTAAGAATTCCAGCTTCTAAATGCAGAACGAATGATAAGATTAGAAATTCACCAATTTGCAGCCTCTGGAGAAGTAATGGATCTAGGCAACATTACTCAATAGATGCTAGAACCATTAGGTTGGATGAGGGAATTTTATAATGGGGAGACCTGACTGACAGCCATCCCAGCACATTAATCAAATGCCACATCGTTAAAGTTGAGACATATAGATATAATTTACCTCATCAAATGATATAATAGAAAGTATACAACAGCACCTCTGACATGTTGTGCCAAAAAAAATTAAAATCGAATCTAATCTATCTCCCTAATTTAACTAGCAGTTTACAGAAAACAGAGGATAAAGATAAACACTAAGATAAGGAAGCAATCAGTCAAACGCTGAATGTATTTCACATGTGAACTGCCCGGTTTTTCTAACAAATCAATGGTATAAAAATAAAGTGGGGAAAATAACAGACAAATGCCTATGTGGACCTTGACCGCATTTGAATCCTAATCTGAATAGATATAAAGTAGGAAGAAATTTTGAGACAATTTGGAAATGCAAATATGTAGGATTCAATATATAGGATTGAATATGGATTCAGTATGGGATGATATTAAAGCTTTTTTTTAACATAGCAACAACGCCATTGTTCATCCATCTACAATGCCAGCATTGCTATGTTTAAAAAATATCCTCAGCTAGGGCTCCTGGGTGGCTCAGTGGGTGACTCAGTGGGTTAAGTGGCTGCCTTTGGCTCAGGTCATGACTGCAGGGTCCTGGGATCGAGACGCACATCGGGCTCCCTGCTCAGTGGGGCATCTGCTTCTCCCTCTCTCTCTGCCTGGGGCTCCCCCTTCTTGGGCTCTCTGTCAAATAAATAAATAAATAAATCTTGAAAAAATCCTCAACTAGAGATGCATGAATGACATGATACCTGGGATTTGCTTTAAAATATTCTAGACTTCTCCCTCTTTCATCTAGAATATAGATGAAAAAAAAATGGATGACTTTTAACAATTGTGGACACTATGTGATGAGTACATGTATGTCCATTTAGGTTCATTTACGTTTTGAGAATTAGATCCCTACCTTGTTTTCATACCTGGCACAGAAATAAATGTTAAAATCAAAACTCTGAAATGTATAGAAGAAAATAGAGGATAATATGGTTGTGATACTGGGTAAGAATTCCTTAAACAGGACACAAAAAGCAAGAAACATGAAGGAAAATTCCATAAATTTGACTAGGTCATATATTTTAAAAATATATATGAAAAGCAACAAAAGAAGCTAGAGATTAGCAGATGATATTTGTAAACTGTATAACTTAAAACAAATTAGCATCCCAAATATATCATGTATTTTTACAAATCTAAAACCAAAAGGTATACACAAATAACACAACCTTAGGAAATAAAGGGGTCTTTATAAATGACCAGCAAGAATTTGAGAAGATGCTCAATTTCAGTAGTATTTAGAAAACAGAAATATGTTGCTATTCCAAGAAAGTAGATTGACAATAATGAAAAAGTATGCCTATATCAAAGATCAAAGAAAGGAAAATGTTCATATGTTGTTAGAAGTAATATAAACCAGTAAAACAATTAGGAAAAGTAATTTAGTTATAACCTGTAAAATTGTAAATGTGCTTATCACTTCTAGATAAATCAACTCTTTACCTATAAGTAATCTCACCTGTACAAAAGGAAAAATGCACCTTTCAGGTTTAGTCCAACATTTTTTCTTATTAAAAAGCCAAGAACAATTTAAGTGTATACCAATGGAAGTCGTGTACAATGATGTGATATAATCATACCAAGAAATTCTAAAGAACAATAAAAGGTAATTAACTTGATAAAAAAATCAACATAGATTTCAAATAATGTAATTCTGAGAGGAAACAAAGACTTTCAGAGATTCACATCATGACGACGTGTATATAACGTTAAATAGAATGCATAATTATATATATGTTATGTATATATATATTCTAAAAATACAGACCTAATATATAAAAGTATTTTTTAATAAACATGAAGGAGGCAAATACTCTCATGATAATTGCTTCTTCTGTGAAGAAAGAAGAGAATCAGGGGCGCCTGGGTGGCTCAGTTGGTTAAGCGTCTGCCTTTGGCTCAGGTCACCATCCCAGGCCCAAGGCAGATTCACTGCTCAGCAGGGAGACTGCTTCTCCCTCTGCCTCTCCCCCTGCTTGTGCTCTCTCTTGCTTTCTCTCTCCTCAGCGGAGAACCTGCTTTTCTCCTTCTTCCTCTGCCTGCCACGCCCCCTGCTTGTGCTCTCTTTCTGTCAAATAAATAAGTAAAATCTTATTTAAAAAAGGAGAGAATTAGAACTGGAGGTGGGCAAAGGGGAACTCGGCTCTCTATGTTCTTTCATTAAAATAACAAGTTGAAATAAATATGAAAATATGGGGTAATTATCAATTCTTGATGATGGGCATAGGGATGTTTTCATATTCTTTGTAGATTTTTGTATTTTTTAATTTCTAAAAATAAATAGAGGAAAAGAAGATTGAAAGGCCTCCTAACCTACAGGAAATTGAATAATAAAATTAATAGGTTAAACTCTAAGAAGGATATTAAACTTTTTATATTACCATTGGGAATACATATTCATTTTAAATGCAAATATGATATTTTAACTGTACCTTTTAAGTAGATAACTCAAATAAATTCCTCAGTGTAGTAGAAATCATAATAGTCAAATTCTATTACTATGTTACAAAAACCCTGGAAATTACCAAGAAAAGCAAATAACTCTATGAAAAAAAATCCAAATTGATCTTTCAAAAAGGTGGCATGGAAAAGGAAACAAAACTACAAGTAATGTTATAATAGAAAATAATAACAATTAGTTTTGTGATACAACAAAACTCTCCTCAGAAGATTTTGAGAGGATTAAGTGCCTTTGTTATAAAACAAGACAATGTAAATAAATAAGCTAAGCTTTAAACTAAATAAATTAGAAAAGCAACAACAAACTAAACCCAGGAAAAATATTAAAGGATCAATTTAGTCACTAAAGCACAAATCCATGAATCAAGATAAAGAAAAAATAGAATTAATGAATAAATGGAAATTGAGGCTAAGGCTTTCAACAATAGTTTTTAAAATACTGACACATGGGCACCTGGGTGGCTCAGTGGGTTAAGGCCTCTGCCTTTGGCTAAGGTCGTGATCCCAGGATCCTGGGATCGAGCCCCAAGTCGGGCTCTCTGCTCAGCAGGGAGCCTGCTTCCTCCTCTCTCTCTCTCTCTCTCTCTCTGCCTGCCTCTCTGCCTACTTGCGATCTATGTCTGTCAAATAAATAAATAAATAAATCTTTAAAATACTGACACATTCTTCAACAAGGATGGATCTCAAAAACATTATGTTAAGTGAAAGAGCCAATCATAAAGGACCACATATTGTATGATTTCACATATATGAATTGTCCATATCAGAAAGCATATCAGTATATTTGTCTGGGGCTGGGAATGAAAACGGGAATTGACTACAAATAGCACAAGGGATCTTACTGGGTAGTTGGAAAAGTTCTAACACTGGATTTTGGTGATGGTTAAACACCTCAGTAGATTTATTTAAAAAAATATTGAATTGTACACTGAAAATGGGTAACCTTTATGGTATGTAAATTATACCTTAACAAATTGCTAAGTCTAATTTTTCAGCCTTATATTTAAAATATTAACTTCATTTAAGAATGAGGAATATCTCCACTGGAATCAAACAGTTCCTGTGTTTTATCAATATTAATAAAGGTTAAATAGTTAATTTGGGGCAGCTATATGAGGAAAGAGGATTCATTTCAAAGAAGAGAAAATTCAAATTCTCTTAATCCAGTGCTTGCTTGGCATGTTTGGGAACTTTATAGATCAAAGAGTACATATTTCCAGTTATAAGAAGAATAAGTTTTGAGATTCTAATGTAGAGCATGGTGACTATAGTTAATAACAGTACTGTATGCTTGAAAGTTGCCAAGATTAGGTCTTTTTCTTTTTTTAAAGATTTCATTTATTTATTTGACAGACACAGATCACAAGCAGGCAGAGAGGCAGGCAGAGAGAGAGGAGGAAGCAGGCTCCCCGCTGAGCAGAGAGCCTGATGCGGGGCTCGATCCCAGGACCCTGAGATCATGACCTGAGCGGAAGGCAGAGGCTTTAACCCACTGAGCCACCCAGACGCCCCAAGATTAGGTCTTAGGCATTCTTATCACACACACGCAGAGTTAACTGAGGTAATGAGTGTGTCAATTAACTTGATCTTGGTGATCATGCCTGTATATAAAAATATATATGTAATATATATTACAAATATATATAATATAAATATCATATATAAGATATACATATAAAATGTAAAATATATATTACAAATATATAGATAGATAATCATTATGTTGTATACTTTAGATATATATAATCGTATCTGTCAATTGTTCCTCCATAAAGTTTAGCGGGGTAGGGGGGACGTGAAAACCTAATATGGTTGAAGTGGAATGAGAATGGAAGGTAGCAGGTAAGGTAAGATGGTAGAGGGTCAGCTCTCATAGGAACTTCCCAGGCCATTGATAGGATTTCGTCTTATTATCAGAAGATGAGACGACATTGTATGGCTTTAAACAGAAGAGTCACATCATTTGACTTAAGTTTTAAATGGATCACACAGGTTGCTGTTTGAATGATTGACTATAGGCGACAAGGGCAGAATATAAGAAGCTAGTTAGAAGAGGCTACAGCAATAATCCAGGAGAGAGATTCTAGTGGCTTCATGACTTTTCTCTTTTCCAGAACTGTATTGTCTCTCTGACATCCAGGGTATCAAATCTAAATCCTTCTGTCCTAGAATTCCAAATCAGTTCAATATTTATAAACACTTACTCGGCACAGTAATACGTAGAAGGTGCTGTATTAAGAAGTTGGTGCATCCGCCCACAGAGTTCATGGCTATTGCTGACCCCACTGTCATCCATGAATCCTAGATGTGTTGGATTTAGAGTAGCAAACCTCGTTTTATATAAATGGCTAAGGCTTGCAAGAAAGTAAGGTGGGAGTTGCTGGCAAAACAAAGAGAAAATCTAAAAAATAAATAAAAACAAAAAAACGTTGCTGAAGCCTCAGCTACTCAGGGTGGGATGTTGTAAGGAGGAAAGTCCGCCTGTTTAAATATTTTGGTACAATTTTATTTACTTTGAGAGAGCAAGCACGAGCATAAGCAGGAGAAAGGCAGGCAGAGGAAGAAGCAGGCACCCGGCTGGGCCGGATCCCAGGGCGGGGCTCGATTCCAGGACCTTGGTATCAGGACCCCACGGAAGGCAGACGCTTCACGGACTGAGCCACCGGGGTGCCCCAGACTGCCTGTTTAAAAAGAACAGTGGCCCAATTAATTAATTAATTAATTAAAAAAATAAATTAGAAAAGAAAAGTGGCTTGGGGCCCCTGGGTGGCTCAGTCCTTGAATCATCTGCCTTCCACGGGGGTCAGGATATTGGGGTCCTAGGATCTAGCCCCGCCTCCGGGCTCCCGCTCAGCGGGGAGCCTGCTTCTCCCTCTCCCTCTGCCTCTCCGCGTTCTTGTTGTGCTCATGCTCTGTCAAATAAATAAAATCTTAAAAAAAAAAAAAAGAAAGCGGTTTGGATTTCAACAATCATTACTTGGAAACAGAAGATGAAATCTTGAGACTGAGGAAGGTAGGATTTGGAACTAAAATCCTTGAAGAAAGCCAGAACAGCCATAGGGCTGCATTGTTTGAAAGAACAGACTAGGAAAAAAATCCACCTACAGATAATAATATGATAAAGTATGTGTATCCAGAATATACAAAAACTCTCAAAAAGGATAAACACCCCAATCACCAAATGACAAAGTATTTGAACAAATACTACACCAAATAAGATATTTGGAAGATAGGACATGAAAAGAAGTTTAACACATTATGATTAGGGAAATGTAAGTCAAAACCAAAAGGAGATTCCACTTCGCACCTATTAGAATGGCTAAACTTAAAAAAACTAACCATACTAGGGCACCTGGCTGGCTCAATTGGAAAAACATGTGACTCTTGATCTTGGAGTGGTGAGTTCGAGCCCCATGCCTGGGTGTAGAGATCACTAAAAATAAATAAAAAAATAAAATTTTAAAAAACTAACTGTACAAACAACCAGAGATATTTGGAGGAACAGGAGCTCTCATTCACTGCTTGTGGGAAAACAGTTTGCTAGTCTCCTGAAAGTTAAACCTACCAAATGATCCAGCCAGTCTATGCCTAGATATTTATGTAAGAGTTAGGAAAATACATGTCCATGCAAAGTCTTGTGCATGAATATTTATAACAGCTTTGTTTGTGATAACCAAACTGGAAACAACCCAAATATTCATCAACAGGTGATAAGAGATAAATCAACAGATAAGTCATAGGACATAAATACCATAGAATAGTATGGAACAATAAGAAAATGATGCATACATGCTCCATACAGCATAACACACACAATGACATGAGTGAACCCCAAATAATCATACTGAATAAAAAATCCAGACCCCCAAAAAAGAGTTAATACTACATTATTCCATTTATATAAAATTCTAGAAAATGAAAGCTAATCTGTAGTGACAGAAAACAGCAGATCAGTGGTTGCCTTGGAAGGAAGGTGGTGCTGAAGGCAGGTACAATGAAAAGGTCCAAAGAGCCTTTTGGGGTGACAGATGTGTTCATTATCTTGACTGTGGTAATGGTTTCTTGGTTGTAAACACCTGTCATATGTTTTTGACTAAATGAGTATTATTTAGGAACACATACATTGGTAAGCCAACTATAAAGGAAACAAGAAAACTATTGGTACAGAAGTCCAGAGTTTATCTCTGTCAGGAGGAGAAATGGAACAAGGGTCAGAGCAACACCTTGGAAATGTTCTATTTCTTGACCTCCGTGGTGGCTTTTTGGATATGCGTTTTATAATTATTCATTAAACTGTATGTATATGTTTTTTTTTAAGATTTTATTTTTTTTTTGACAGACAAAGATCACAAGTAGGCAGAGAGGCAAGCAGAGAGAGAGGAGGAAGCAGGCTCCCCACTGAGTAGACAGCCTGATGCGGGGCTCGATCCCAGGACCCTGGGATCATGACCCAAGCCGAAGGCAGAGGCTTAAACCACTGAGCCACCCAGGCGCCCCAGTATGTATATGTTTTATGTAACTTTCTGAAATTATGTTTTATTTCATAATGAAAAAGAAAAAGAATAAACAAAGGTTAATAAAAACTGGTGGTTATCCTAATAAATTTAAATAAGTCTTGAGAATATAAAACAAATGAGAAGGTTTTAAAAACAGATTAGGAGAGGAGAAGTCAACAGTTAGAACATATAAAACTTGGAATATTTCAGGATCCCTTCTCTATTTATCTCACTAAGTCCCATGGATTTAAGTATGTTGATATGTTGACAACTCCCAAATTTTTATCCCCAGTTTGCTTTCCTGTTAATTTTCAGACTTGTATGTCCAAATGTCCACTTACATTTTTACTTGAAAGTCAAAAAGATCTGAAAATAACATCCTGACATCATATTGGCAAAATTATAAAAGCATTCCTATTAAATCATGAAGAATACAGTATTAACTATTTTCAACACTGCTATTTGACTTTATCCTGAAGCTTGTAGTTAATGCAATAAAACGAGAAAGAAATGAGCAGGGAGGCAAGAAGTGGTGGGAGAGAGAAAGGGAGGGAGAGGGAGGAGAGGAATCATAAAGGAATGGGAAAGAGAAGAAAAATTGAAGTTATTTGAGATGATTAATTTGTTACATGAAAAAATCTAAGAGAGGGCGCCTGGGTGGCTCAGTTGGTTAGGTAACTGCCTTCAGCTCAGGTCATGATCCTGGAGTCCTGGGATGGAGTCCCTCGTCGGGCTTCCAGCTCCACGGGGATTCTGCTTCTCCCTCTGACCTTCTCCTCGCTCATGCTCTCTCTCGCTGTCTCTCTCTCAAATAAATAAAATATTTTTTTAAAAATCTAAGAGAACCTACAAACTATTAGAACATAAATTTGGCAGGTTGCTTATACTATCTCAGTAAACAGAGATCAATAGAGCTCCCATCATTAAAATTTACCAATCAGATAATATGATAGAAACACAGCTATAATTCAAAGTAGCAACAAAAAAATTAGGTACCTACAGATAAATCAAGAAAAAGCTGTCTCCACTTTTTAAAGATAAAATTATATAGCATTATTGAATGCCAGAAAAGAAAACTCAAATAAATAGGAATGTGTATCATGATTATGGATAAGAAGATTTATATGAAATTTTAAAATGACAATGCTTTCCAAAACAATTTATGAATTCAAGATAATTCCAATCACATTCACAGTGGGATTTTTTTTTAAAGATTCTATTTATTTATTTGACAGACAGAGAGCACAGCAGGGGAGTGGCAGGCAGAGGTAGAAGGAGAAGCAGGCTAACCAAGGAGGGAGCTCAATGTGGGGCTTGATCCCAGGACCCTGGGATCATGACCTGGGCTGAATGCAGATGCTTAACAACTGAGTCACCCAGGCACCCCCAGAGTGGGATTTTTTTTAATGGAACTAAATCAGTTGATTCTAAAATTTATATGGAACAATTAATATTTAACAGTAGCCTAGAAAATTCTGAGAAATAAGAACAAGAAGGGGAAACTTACCCAATCATATTTCAAGGCTATAATAAGCTGCAATCATTTAAATATCAGGGTAATTTGCAGAGATAAAGTAGATGACTGGAACAGATAAATTCAGAAATACATTTCATCATAAATAGGAACTTGTTATATAAAAGATGCAATCCTACACATCAGATTGGTAAAGGCAAATAAAGAGATGTTGGAAAAATTGACTCTGCGTATAAAACTTTAAAATTAGATTCATATTTTAAATTTCTAATTTTAGGTTCTTCTACATCTACACCTGGTTAATTAATAATGCAAACATTAATGTTGTATAAATTAATCACTTAAATTGGTGATATATATTTTTAAAGATTTTATTTATTTGTAAGAAAGAGAGCGCACAAGCAGGGAGAGGGAAAGGTAGAGGTAGGGGGGAAAGGCAGACTCCCCACTGAGCAGGAGGCCCATTGTGGGACTTGATCCCAGGACCCTGGGATCATGACCTGAACCAAAGGCAGCCATTTGACAACTGAGCCACCCAGGCATGCCTAAACTGGTGATATTTTTTAGGGCAGTTTTAGGTTCACATCAGAAGTGAAGGGAGATAACAGAAATTTCCAATAACCCCATTCCTTTCCCCCACACACAGCGTCCCCAATTATCAACATTGGGGAGAGCCCAATAGTGGTACATTTATTACTGCTGATGTACCTACTTTAACACATCATAATCCCCCAAAGTCTATAATTTATCTTAGAGTTCACCCTAGTGTTGTACATTCTATGAGTTTGAGTAAGTGTATCATGGCATGTATTCCTTGTAGTATTGGTACAGAGAATTCTCATTGCCCTAAAATTCCTCTGTGCTCTGCTGGTTCATCTTCCTCAATCCCTGGCAACCACTGATCAGTCTCTGTCATTTTTTCTTTTCCAGAATGTTGTATAGTTGGAATCATACACTATGTAGCAGCATCTCAATTGGGCTTCTTTCGCTTAACAATATGCATGTAAGTTTCCTCCACATCTTTCCATGCATGGCTTGATAGCTCATTTCTCTTAGGGCTAAATACTATTCCGTTGCCTGGATGTATGCCAGTTTATTTACCTACTTACCTACTGAAGTACATCTTGGTTGCTTCTGAGTTTTGGCACTTCTGGAAAAAGTTGCTCTAAGCATTCAAGTGCAGGATTTCGTGTGGACATAGGTTTTGCAGTTCATATGGGTATATAGCAAGGAGTGGGATTGTTGGGTCACATGGTACAAGTATGTTGAGTTTTATAAGAAAATCCCCAACTGTTTTCCAAAATGGCTGTACCATTTTGCATTCTCACCAGCAATGTATGAGAGTTCCTGTTGTTCCACATCCTCCTCAGTGTTTGGTGTTGTCAGTGTCCCAGATTATCGCCATTCTTACGAGGTATGTAGTGATATTTTATCATTGTTTTAATTTGCATTTTCCTGATGACATGTGATGTGGAGCATCTTTTCATGTGCTTTATTTTCCACCTGTATATCTTCTTTTGGTGAGGTGTCTAAAGTCTTTGACCAATTTTTTAATAAAAAATTTGGTTTTATTCTCATTTTTGAGTTTTAAGAATTTTTTGCACATTTTTGGATAACGGTTTTTTATCAAATATCTTTTCCAAAATATTTTCTCCCAGTCTGTGATTTGTCTCTTCATTTACTTGACATTGTGTTTTGCAGAGTGAAAGCTTTTCATTTTAATGAAGTCCAGCTTATCAATTATTTCTTTTGGATCTGTCTTAGATCTACTTCTGCCTTTGGTGCTGTATCTGAAAAGTCATTGCCATATAGGATTTTCTGTTATCTCCTAGTTTTAAAGTTTTGTGTTTTACGTTTAAGCCTGTGATTCATTTTGAGTTTCGTTTTTTTTTTGTTTTTTTTTTTAGAAAGAGAGTCTGTGCATGGGGGCTGGGGGAAGGGCAGAGGGAGAGTGAGACAGAGAATCCCCAGCAGGCTCCATACCCAATGTGGAGCCTGACATGGAGCTCAATCTCATGACACTGAGTCAAAACCAAAAGTCAGATGCTTAACTGACTGAGCCACCCAGGTGCCTCCATTCTGAGTTAATTTTTGTGAAGGGGATAATATCTGGGTCTAGATTCATTTCTTTGTATGTGGATGTCCAGTTGTTTCAGCACTATTTTTTGAAAAGATTTCCTTTGTTCCATTGATTTTCTTTTGTTCTTTTGTCAAAGATCAGTTGACTATATTTATGTGGGTCTATTTCTGGGCTCTCTATTCTGTTCCACTGATCTGATTATCTATTCTTTTGCCAATACTACTTATCTTAATTACTGTAGATTTATAGTAAGCTTTGAAGTCAGGTAGTGTCAGCCCTCCAACTTTGTTCTTCTTCAATATCATATTCATTATTCTGGGTCACTTTCCTCTCCACATAAAATTTAGAATTAGTTTGTCAATATCCACAAAATAACTTGCTGGTATTTTTTGGTATTTGATTTTGGTAAGGATTGCATTGAATCTACAGATCAAGTTGGCAAGAGCTGTCATCTTAACAATACTGAGTCTTCCCATCCATCCATGAACCTGGAATATCTCTTCATTTATTTAATTATTGTTTGATTTCATTCATCAAAGTTTTGTGGTTTTCCTATATATGATCTTAGATATAGTTTGTTAGATTTATACCTAAGTATTTCAATTTTCTGGGTGGTAATATAAATGGTATTGTGTTTTTAATTTCAAATCCCATATATTCATTGCTGGTATATAGGAAAGTGACTGACTTGTACACATTAACCTTGTGTCCTGCACCATTACTAGAATCACTTATTAGTTACAGGAGCGTTTTTTGGTTAGTTTATTCAGATTTTCTATATATACACTTATATCATCTGCAAAGACAGTTTTATTTCTTCCTTCACAATCTGTATACCTTTTATTTCCTTGAGTGTTTAAATTTATAAAACTTATGGAAAACAATCAATAGTATTGAAAAACAAGTCATTTTCTGGTTTTCTAGAATCTCTATTAAGACTTTGGAATTTGAGGGGAGGCTGGGGTCTCAGCTGGTTAAGCATCTGCCTTTGGCTTAGGTCATGATTTCAGGGTCCTGTGACTGAGCCTTGTGTGGGACTCCCTGCTCAGTCAGCTTCTCCCTCTCCTCTGCTGCTCCACCTAATTGTGCTCTCTCTTAAAAAAAAAAGACTTTTAGGATATGGGATTTTTTTTAATTTTTGGTTACTGCAGCTTGAGTGTAAATATGAACATCCAAGGGCTTCAAGGACTTTGAACATAACATTTATATCATAGAAATTGGTTAGGGAAAGTTCATAATTACATATAAACAATTTTAATGCTCCAAAAAAAGATGAGTTTGAACCAGTGGGGAGAGAGAAAACAGAGGATAACAATGAAGTTAATAGACAGTGAGTATTTCTAATAATGAATCCTATGTTCTCCAGACTCATCTCAGTGGGGAGATGGGGTGACGAAAATCCTAGATAAGTTGAAGGGAGCTCTCTAAAGCAGAGGGAATCTGTCCTGCTGCTCAGGTTGTTAACTGAGGATATTGTGAGACACACAGTAAGCAGAGGACTCAAATATCAATGATTTCGTGAAAGTCAAAGCCAAGCAGATGGATCTGGGGTTAGCCACACTGAGATCTATGTACCTTACTGTAGTATGGAAAATTCCTATTCCACAGATGAGTACATAAAAGGCTGATATAAGGCAGGCCAAGTAAATGTGGGCTAGTGGTTAGAATAAGCAAGACACAGAGTACACAGTCTATCAAGAGCCCTCACTGGGACCAAGGTCATCACAGCAAATACAAGTGGAGGTGAAAGCCAAAAACCAGCAGTGATTAGCTGCAGCTTAATTTATGCCTGCAGAAGATATAGGACAAACACAGAGCAGAAGTGTATCCTACCCACTGCCATGTCAAGACAATATAGAATCCTCCCAACTGCATCCCACTTTTTGTACTGAGGACACAAAAAAGAATAGGTATTCCACAAATCATGTAATTCAAAACAAGAATCATAAAAGCAAAAAGGGAAATTTTGGTAACATGTTACCAGATGGTTCAGTTGATAGAAGTTCACGTGTTTTTTTTTGGTTGACGTGTTTGATTTTTGTCAATTTTTTTAAGATTTTATTTATTTATTTGACAGACAGAAATCACAAGTAGGCAGAGAGGCAGAGAGACAGAGAGAGGAGGAAGCAGGCTCCCCGTCAAGCAGAGAGCCCAATGCGGGGCTCGATCCCAGAACTCTAGGATCATGACCTGAGCCTAAGGCAGAGGCTTTAACCCACTGAGCCACCCAGGCGCCCTGATTTTTGTTAATTTTTAAATAAATTTAGATTTAGGGAAAAGCTGCAAAAATAGTACAGAGAGTTCACATATACTCTTCGAGTAGAATTTTGATCTCAGGCTGATTTCATGAGTGATCGGAGTTCCTTGGTAGGTAATCAGCTCACTTTAGGGGACAGGTTGAACCAGAGCCTCCTCCTAGTTCCCCGCCATCTTGTCTCCCCTCACATATACTCTTTACTCAGTTTCTCCTACCACAAACATTTTATATAGCCAAGGTACATTGATCAAATCTAAGAAATTAACATTTATACAATATATTCAATAAATTATATACTTTTTCAGATTTAATTTTTTAAAAAAAATTTAGAAGATTTTATTTATTTATTTGAGAGAGAGAGAGAGAGGGAGAGTGACCATGTGAGAGAGAGAGAGAGAATGTACCAGTGAGGGAACACATAGTGGGAGAGGGAGCCCAACACGGGACCTTAAAAGCATGACCTGAGCAGAAGGCAGACCCCTAACCCTTAACCAACGGAGCCAATCATGTGCCCCCACTTTTAACCAGTGTATCCACTAATACCCTACTTGTATTCCAGGATCCAATTGTAGATCCCACACTACGCTGGACTCCTCTGAGCCATGGAAATTGTTCAGTTTTTCCTTATCTTTCATGTGCTAGTTGTACTAACCAGGTCTTTTCTGGAATGTCCCTCAACTTGGGTTTCTCAAATGTTTTTTTAATGATTAGATTAAAGTGAAGCTTTTTTTTTTGTAAGACCACTTGTGAGGTGGTGTTTCACCTTTCTCAGTGAGTCATGTCAGGGAAATGTGATGTCTATATGTCTTAGTACTGGTGACCATTAACCTTGATCACTCGGTTAAGGTAGTGGCTCCCAGCTTTCTCTATTATCAGGTTTCTATTGTTCTCTTTGTAAGTAATAAATATCTTGGAGAAGGTATTCTGAGACCATACAAATATGCTCTCTCTCCACAAAACTTTGCCCACTAATGTTAGTATCCTTCAGTAGATTTTTCTAACAATTGTTCCTAGGGTGTTTTAATAGTGATTTTCTTTTACTCTCTTTCCTTCTACATTTGTTAAGTGTATTTTTCTGTAAGGAAGAGTTGTTGTTTTTCCTGTAATTTATTTCTATTAGCATGGACTCAGGGATATTTACTCTGTGGATTATAATGCAGTATTATTGTTATCACTTAACTTATTTCATTTGTGATGTAAAGCCTAAAATGAAGTACTAATAGGATGCGCAGCCTTGAGACCTAGTGAAATCAGGAGAGCCTCCAATGGCCTAATCACAGTTCCCCTCCTCATTCTGTTCCTGCAGGTAAGTCCCCTGGCCAAACAATTCTCCTTATCAAGGGGCCCAGGCTCTGTGCCTGCTTATCCCAGAGTAGAGGGTTTCAATTCCTGCCGAACCATGGAATGACTCAAATAAGCCAGTCCCATCTTCCTGCAGGAACCAAGGGTCATACCCCCTCCTTGATACCACAAAACTCACCCCCACACTCTGTACTTGTTCACTGTGCTCCCAAGTATAATACCCTTGTGTCCTTATATGGCATGTGATACCCTGGGCTGTGAGTATATGTGACTAATACACTTCCTTCAGTCCCATCTGTCCAGGACTGGGTTCCCGTGTTTGGCCATTCCCATACTACTAGGGTGGGAATCCTTCTCTCACTAATAGGGTGAAGAGGAAGAGATTACAACAGCATTTCTTTTTTTTTTTCTTTCCAAAAACACAATATATTTTTTTTATTAATTTCATTACTTTTCAGCGTAACAGAATTCGTAGTTTTACACCACACCCAGTGTTCCATGCAATGCGTGCCCTCCATAATACCCACCAGCTGGCTCCCCCAACCCACCCCCCCCCCCCCTCAAAACCCCTCAGGTTGTTTTTCAGAGTCCATAGTCTCTCATGGTTCATCTCCCCCCCAATTTCCCTCAACTCCCTTCTCTCCATCTCCCCATGTCCTCCGTGTTATTTGTTATGCTCCACAAATAAGTGAAACCATATGATAATTAACTCTGTCTGCTTGACTTATTTCACTCAGCATAATCTCTTCCAGTCCCGTCCATGTTGCTACAAAAGTTGGGTATTCATCCTTTCTGATGGAGGCATAATACTCCATAGTGTATATGTACAACAGCATTTCAAACCCCCAGAAGTTATCTCAGTCTGTTCCTGTACTCTTTGGACTTGCAGAAGTGGTTGATTCTTTGGCTGGGCAGAGAAAATACCAGATGAGCCTTGAACATATTGTGATGCCAGTAAGAAAGTGTTTCTTTTCATTTTACAAAAGAAAAACACAAATCAACATTGCCCCCCACCCACGCCAAGATTTTGGCAGTTTCCAAAGTTGTAGCCCTAGTAATTCTCTGTTCACTCTAATCATTTTCATATCCTTTACTTTAATTAAAATTCTCAAAGGACTTTGAGGACAGTAATACTAAGTCCAGGCTTCGAAGAATGTACCAGACTTTTTCATTGCATGGAGTCTACTCACAATTGCATTTATAACACAACATTAGAAATGTCCTGTGCGTGTTCCATTAAAATGCTAGATTCTCCACATATCTTGCCTCCTCACGGAGAGCCCTGTTATGCTCCTTGGTAAGTCACGTGAAGTCATATACAGTATTCCCCATTTAACCAGTTATGGACTCCTCTGGCGGCAGTCACTCCTGGGAAGCTGGAATCATAGTAGGAGGCAAAGGAGAGTCTAAACACTGGTACTCCAAAGATGCAAGTATGAAAGTTCATAGATAATCTTCCCAGCCTAAAACAAGTGTATTTTGCTTTGTTTTGTTTCTGGTTTGTCTGTTTTGTTTTGTTTTTTAATCTGGGGCTTCAGATGGCTGAGATGTATACCTCAAAATGAAATTCTATCTTATAAATGGAAAATACTAAATTATGAGAATGACTATTATGTAACAAAACAATGTTAAAACATTAATTTTGTTCAAGTGTTGTGGTTACAAGCACTATTTTTCTCTAACTAGTTGTTTTTTTTTAAAAAGATTTTATTTGTTTGAGGGGGCGAGCATGTGCACATGAGCAGGGGAAGGGGCAGAGGGAGAGGGAGAGGGAGAAGCAGGCTCCCGGCTGAGCAGGGAGCCTGAAGTGGGGCTTGATCCCAGGACCCGGAGATCATAACCTGAGCCAAAGTCAGATGCTTAACTGACTGAGCCACCCCGGCGCCCCTAACTAGTTTTAAATAATAGACTTTTATGTTATTAAATGTAATTAAGAAACACATAGAAAAAAGTGTACTTCAAATGAAAGTGGGTCCCTTAAAGCTGTCATCTTAGAAAAATACACACTTTCCAACAAATATGCTATGGCTTCATAATCCTTTTAGAACTCCTTTTTGAAAAATGTCTTTAGAGAGGTTTATAAGCCACATAAGAAAAATGGGATCACTATTTGAATAGCCACCACCCATTTGTTTAAATCAAAATCACATTCCTTCGTTTATTCACCTACTTTATTCACAGCTTTGCCTCCAAATTTTGGCTGATTCTATAAATAAAACTGAAACTCCCCAAAAGGGAGAAAAGCATGGGCTATGGCTCAGTCTATTCAAATAACCTGGGATAGACTGATTCAGTAAGATATTGCAGCTAGGTTCTAAAATAGTCCAAGTTTCCTTTACCATCTGGTATGAAAAAATTTATATACTGTTGTCCCCTCAACCATCACATCCAAGAGTGGCCTTCTTCCCTTCCTAATGTTAAAAGGTAACAAAGAAGTTCAGTCATTGTCTCAGAATACGATTTCATTCTGAGAATATGATTTCTATTCTGAGATAGTAATCAATTTCTTCATAGACTATCAACCCTTCCTCACCCCTTAGCACAACACTTGACATATAGTATATGTTAAATAAATGTTTCACTACCAGGCAATAATTGGGCGAATAAATGATAGTATCCCCCTAGATGCTGATTTCTACCATTTATCAAGAACTCAAAGTTTCAAAATACCTGGAAATCTGTCTACTGTTATTCCAGTGGTCTAATGGTCACTTACCAAAACTAAATGACAGTTTTTATTATGTTTCACGAGTTACAATTCGCTTGCATTACTTTATTTTCCTCATGGCCCTCTGAGGTAGTTACTTTTGCTCTTCCATACTGTAGATAAATTGTAGGATTGGACTTTATTCAAGCCTTGCTGTGTGTCTATGAAACAGATCGCTTTTGCTATTCTGATGACCCAAGACAATGAGTAATCACCTTCAAGCAAACTGACTGTCCTCCCTTAGCAAGATAAATTTTAGTTTTTGACCAGTAAGGACCCTTACTCACTAGTTTTCTTTGGGAAACCAACTAATCAGAGTAGAGGGATTTCTTTCTTGTTAGGTCCTCCTTTCCCCTTCTACTTCATCCCAAGAAGGTAATGTCAGGACAAAATTCATATCCCTAATATTCACATACAAATTTTTGCTCTTGCTTTGGTTTATATAAAAGGGATAGGGAATCAAGAAGATGCACTACTCATTATCTCCTGGAATAACCAATCATCTGGTTTTCCTAGGACTGAGGGGTTTCCCAGGACCTTGGACTGTCAGTGCTAGAACTGAGACAGCCCCAGGCAACACAAGATGGTCGGTAACGACTTTCCATATACAAACCCAGAAAGGTCAGAAATTTTTTGAATGGAATTGCAAATTTCTCCAAGACTGCCTCCATGTCATATGGGCTGACTTTAGCACTTAATACACACTGTTTGTTTAACAGAGCGAAGAATTCACTAATTATTACGAGAAAACAAACTATTCACCAATTGTTAAAAGAAAATTCTTGCAATCCAACTGTTTACCAGAGAGGAAGGGTCTAAAAATAACCAGGCGATAGAAGATGTTGCTCAAATTCTTATATATATAGCTCTTAGATTCATTAAGAATCGCAATGATCTATGCTACATTAACCACACAGTCACTGGCTATTTATTATATACTAGGTCTCTGATAAGTAAGGAAGGGGAAATCCTTGTCTTCAAGGAACTTGCAGTCTAGGATGGAAGGCATGTGAGTCAACAATTCCCAATGCATTGTAATAAATGCAGCAACAGAAATAAGCTCAAGTCACAGTGGCAGCACAGGGAAATGATTTTTTTCTTTCTGAAGTTAGAGGAAATCTCAGAGAAGATGAAAAGCAACTGGATCATGGTAAGAGAAATGGAAGTTAACCAGGCAGAATGGTGCAGAAACAGCATTCCAGAGAAGGAACAGCATGTACAAAGATATAGGGACATGCCATTAGTAGACTATGTGCGGGAAATTACAAGCATTCTGATATTTGTGGAGCATAAATTATATGAGTGGGAACAGTTTCCAAGAGAGACGAAGCTGGAGATATTTGTGGGGTCAGAACACAAAGTGCCTGTTAAGATTACTGTGTCCTTTCCCAGAGGGAATGGGGAGGCATTGAAGGCTTTCGAATAGGGGAGTGAGATGCTCAGATTTACTTTGAAGAACAATTGGGGTAGAGGATGGAAAGGGCCAGGTCAGAAGGTTTGGGACAGCCCTCAATTAATGAGTGAGAGAGCACACTGTTCTCTCATTTTTGTCTCAATTTTTCATAAGTGCAGAATGAAGAGAATGAAATCCAACTTTTGACTTCGCCACATCCAGATATCTCGTGTGCTATCTTATGTTCTTTGGCATTTATGGCATTACATGAGTTCAATTCCTATCCATTCCCTAAGCTCAGCAGGCAGTAGCCAGGCAAATCAAGGCCCCATTTGGTTAGTCAGTATTGCAATATGGTGACTGTAACACAGAAGTTATATTTGACTTCATTTACTCCCCTGGATCTTTTCCATTGTTAAAAGTTTTACGTCTAGGGCCACCTGGGGGGCACAGTCAGTTTCTAACTCTTGGTTTCAGCTCAGGTCATGATCTCAGGGTCATGAGATCAAGCCCGTGTCATGTTCCACGCTCAGCATGGAGCCTGCTTGAGATTCTCTCCCCCTCTCCCTCTAACCCCCCAATAGATAAATAAATCATAAAACAAAGTTTTTCATCTAGAGAGTCTTCCCTTTTTCCCCTTTTGCCCCTCTCATCCCACAGAGGCAGACTCATCATAGGGTGCTTGCTAGCAGCTTGAAGATAGAAACAAAGCACAGCTGGAGTCCCCAAAGGCAACGGTTCCCTGAAGATTCGCTGAGGCGTCACATCACTCCGGGGACCACATAATGGAGGGATAAGAAAATATGAAGCTGTGAGTTTAGTCCCAAATGTCTTTAGTTCTATGTCTGCTACAGTACTCACCTTGAATTTTCCAGCTTCAAAGGGGTTTGTTACTTCACAAAAGTTGGCAGCCTCCCTTCACCTCTGCCTGTACCCCATTGCCATGCCACCAGCAAGTTAAAATGCCACAAATACTGATTTGCTTGGGCACAAGTACCACTCCTGAGAGTTAGCAAACAGGAGTCTTATCTTTTGTTTTTACAAGGCAGAAATCCTTAGCCTTGCTCTGTGTGTGTGTGTTGACTAGAACTGTATCAGGGATTTCTTGGCTCAGTTCATATCCATATCTAACCCTTTCTAATTTCACCCCATCCTACACCACACACACACACACACACACACACACATACACACACACACATCTCTTCCCACCTCCCTTTCTAAGAATATCTTGTCTGCTCTGGTCATCCTGGTCATCCAGTGAGGCGAAGAATAGGTCCAACCTTATTTATCAACAAATCTTGGCCAACCCAGACCACTTCAATTTCAACTACCTCCATAGAGTATGTTCCATTCAATATATACTGAGCCTATTAGCATCTTACTATGTGCCAAGAGTTGCGCTAAACATTGGATAACACTTATTCTCATTTGATCTCCAATACAACCCTATAAAGAAGATGCTGTTATGGTACTCAACTATTTTCTTTTTTAGATTTTTATTTATTTGACAGAGAGAGAGAGAGATCACGAGTAGGCAGAGAGACAGGCAGAGAGAGAGGGGAGAAGCAGGATCCCCGCTGAGCAGAGAGCCCAATGTGGGACTCCACCCCAGGACCTGAGATCATGACCTGAGTAGAAGGCAGAGGCCCAACCCACTGAGCCACCCAGGGGCCCCAGTACTCAACTTTTTAACAAAGGAAAAATCTAAGCAGGCACTAATTTGACTTCTTCATATATGCTATGATATATTTTTTATTTTTTTAAAGATTTTTTAAAAATTTATTTATTTGAGAGAGAGACAGAGAGAGAAAAAGAGAGAACATGAACAGGGTGAGGGGCAGAGGGAGAAGCAGACTCCCCACTGAGCAGGGAGCCTGATGCAGGACTCAATCCTGGGACTCTGGGATCATGATCTGAGCCAAAGGCAGAAGGCAGATGCTCAACTGACTGAGCCACCCAGACGCCCCATGTATGCTATGATATTTATTATGAGTGTGTGTGTGTATACTACTTGTTCTACATTTTTTCCCTTCTTTCTACCTGATCTGGGTTTAACTGAACACTTCTATGATCTCCACTAATTATGTATTACTCATACTTCTTTCTCTCCTGCTTTTACTCATAAAGGCAAAGACTATTATATGCACTTTTAAGTAAGTCCTGTTTCTCCCTATAGGTTCCCATAGGTTTTTATCTGGGTTTTTAGTTATTTGTTTGGACTGCAAACTTACTTCTCTGAAAGGTTCAAGAAATTTCATTAACTGGCAGTTTATCCAGCTTTTCTTGTTTTTAGGGTGGGGGCAGTGTTCAGTTTAGTTCTTTACATCTCCGAGCTGAAAACAGAAGCTCTAATACATTTTTAAAAATTATTTTCTTTAGCCAGTGCAGAAAGGAAAATGTAATTTATCCTTTTTTTAATGTATCAAGTTTTTATTTTAATTCTAGTTAATTAACATATAGTGTAATAGTTTCAGGAGTAGAATTTAGTGATTCATCACTTACATATAATACCCAGTGAACAATGTACATTTGTCAATAACACGATCAAAAATATCTAACAAATATGTACTCCACAGTTTTAAAATTATTTTCTTTCCATTAAACTGGAAGGTTGTATATATCTTCATGCTTCACTGCTAAAATTGATGTCTAGTTTATGAAAGCACTTATTAAGTGCTTATATGATTTTGACATTTTAAATTTTGCTTCATACTTTGAAAAAATAGCATAAATTATACCCTTCATTATACACATACACACGATACTATAGCAAATAAATGAGATACTACTGAGAAACTGTGTGAATGCCAGTCTCTGGATACAGAGGAGAATACACCAAGTTAATTGTCCATTTATGAGAACTGTCTAGAGAGTTAACCAGATTCTCCCTGCTGACTCCTTGCTCACCTTTTTAAAATTCTAAACTTTCTTTATAGAATGCCCTTTCTCTTTCCTTCTATAAAGACTAGTGCAAATGTTAACTTCTCCATAAAGCTTTCCCCATGGTTCCATCTCAAATAAATTGCTCCCTCCTTTGTACTCTTAAAACACTTTTCTAGATTCCTAGAATAGTTTCATCGTATTAAATCCTAAAAGACCCTGGAAATGAAGCAACCAAATAAATATCTTCAATGATATTTAGTTAATATGTGTCTTTCCTATATATATTCATTTACATGGGTTTTTATGTATATATATCCATTTCCAAAGAATGCTATGTGAGATATAAAGAAATTCTTCTGCAAATCTCAATTGTAGGCGAGCTATTGTTTAAGCAATTAAGAACCTGCGGTGCCTGGTGGCTCAGTCAGTTAAGCACCCACCTCTTGATTTCAGCTCAGGTCGTGATCCTCAGCTCAGGATCATGGGATCAAGCCCTGCATCAGGCTCTGCACTCAGCAGGGAGTCTGCTTGAGATTCTCTGTCTTTCTCCCTCTGACTCTCCCTCCCTTGTGCATGCGCTCTCTCTCTAAAAAAGAAATAAATCTTTTTTAAAAAGAAATTAAAAATTTTATTTACATCAACAACACAGTTGTATTATTACACATGATATATATATGATGTTATGATGATGTGCATCCTTCCTGGTTGGCATAGAGACTTGTCTATTATTTAATATTGGTCAGAAAAATCGGGTTATGAGATAGTATTATGATATAATACTGTTAAAGTATGCAATTTATAGCATTCACTATAATATTTATTAATACATATGCATAATTCTGGAATGATAGACACCAAAAGTGTAACAGTGGTTTTGTCCAAGTAGCAGATTTATGGATACTTTTCGCATACTTTAAATATTTTTGGTAACATCTGAATGTTTTATAATGAATGTGTATTGTTTTTAAAATCAGAAGAACACCTAAATAGTTATTTTCATATTGGGAAAAATATATATGAAAACAGTGTTGGGAAATGAAAATCTTGAGTAAACTCAAGCTTTTAAACAGTAAATAAATAACTTACTAAGGTTTTAAAAGCTTTTTAAGAAGCTTTTAAACAGTAAGTAAATAACAAAAATGTTAATTATGTGAGGTGAGGAAATGTGTTATTGATCTCGACCTTGGTAATGATTCCACATTGTATATCATATTACCACAGTGTATGCTTTAAATATATACCATTATGTTTGTTAATTATTCCTCAATAAAGTTAAAAATAACAAAAGCCACAGAGTACACAAAGAGCACACCAACGATATCCCACAAATCTTAAATTAGTCATAACAGTATTTGTACAATTATTTTTCATTTACCATCCCTTCCTTGCTAGAAACTTTTAAGCCATACCCTTCCTTTGGAGTTTCAAGGCAATGCTTGCGGGTTTTGTTTTGTTTTTCACATAAAATACGTGCTAAGAGGAATGGTTTCTGTCTGGTTCTCAATTCAAATATTCCATGATTTTTTTAATTAACAACATTCTTATATTGAAAAAGTATTATGCACATGGTAAAATTTTAACAAGACAAAGGGTATAGAATATAAAAGATATCTCCCTACCACCCTTGACACCCAGATCCTTTCCTTGGGGACACTCACTATTAATAGTGTCTTATGTATACTTTCATATAAAAGTTGGAGCTGTCTATTTGTCTTTACACAAATAAGAGCATAGTACTCACACTGTTCTGTATTCTGCTTTGTGCAGTTAACCCTATATCTCAGAAACTTTTTTATAGGTTCATATAAATTTGTCACATTCTTTGAACAACTTAACACTGTACAGAATTTATTTAAACATCTACCTGAATGAAAGGCACGAAGGGTGTTTTTACTCTTTTGCTATTATAAACACACCTGCAGTAAATATCCTTGTGTGTAGATGTACATATATTTTAGCATGTGATATCTCTGGGATAAAATTCAAGTAATATAGTTAATGGGCCAAATAACATGTGCATTTTTTATCTTGATACAGTATTCTTAATTGGCCTCCAAACTACTGTCATCAATATACCCTTTAACCAACAATACGAGAGCGTCTTTTAGTTCACTGCTTCTGCTGCTCTATGTAGATGACTATTCTTCTATGTATGACTTGATATTGGGATCTTTAGCAAGCTGGTAAGAGAAAAAGAATTGTATACTTGTTTACATTTAGATTTTTAAAATTATGAGTAAGATTAAGCATCTTTTCATATTTACAAGCCAATTATATATTTTTTCCTGTGATTTGCTTATTTGTACACTTTGCTCACCCTTATATTGGTTTGTCTTTTTCTTATCTGGGAGGGCTCTTTATATCTTAGGAAACCTAGCTCTTTGTGTATCATATGTGTTGTCAATATATTTTCCAGTTTCCATTTATCTTTTGACTTTTCTTGGGTGCTTTTTCCTGAGAAAATTTGTTAATTTTTTACATCATTCTCTTCAATAAGTGGTGCTGGGAAAATTGGACAGCTATACGTAGAAGAATGAAACTTGACCATTCTCTTACACCGTACACAAAGATAAACTCGAAATGGATTAAGGACCTCAACGTGAGGCAGGAATCCATCAGAATCCTAGAGGAGAACATAGGCAGTAACCTCTTCGGTATCAGCCACAGCAACTTCTTTCAAGATATGTCTCCAAAGGCAAAGTAAACAAAAGCGAAAATGAACTTTTGGGACTTCATCAAGATCAAAAGCTTCTGCACACAAAGGAAACAGTCAACAAAACAAAGAGGCAACCCATGGAGTGGGAGAAGATATTTGCAAAAGACAGTACAGACAAAAGGTTGATATCCAGGATCTGTAAAGAATTTCTCAAACTCAACACATACAAAACAGATAATCATGTCAAAAAATGGGCAGAAGACATGAACAGACACTTCTCCAATGAAGACATACAAATGGCTATCAGACACATAAAAAAATGTTCGTCATCACTAGCCACCAGGGAGATTCAAATTAAAACCACATTGAGATACGTCATTCAATTTATCATTACTTTTCTGTAAAGCTTCTGGGTCTTGTGTCTTGCTTTAGGAAGGCTTTCCCTATTTCGTGGATATAAGTATCTTCCCCAAGTTTTCTTCTAAGAAACATTTTCCAGGTCTCTTCACGTGTAAATCTTTGAGCTATCTGGCATTTATTTTTAAGTAAGGAGTAAGTTAAGAATCCAGGTTTATCTTTTTTTTTTCCTTCATAATAGCCAGCCAGTCATCCCAATATCACTTCTTGAACACTTTATCTTTTTCTCATTTTAAAAAATACTCCTTATGGGGTGCCTGGGTCATTCAGTCTGTTAAGTGTCTGACTCTTGGTTTCAGCTCAGGTCATGATCTCAGGGTCATGAGATTGAGCCCCAAGTCAGGCTCCATGCTGGGTGTGGAGCCTACTTAAAATTTTCTCTCTCCTTCTCCCTCTGCCCCTCCCCCTGCCCATGCTCTTTCTCTGTAAGAAAGAAAGAAAGAAAGATGAGAAGGAAAAGAAAAATATTCTTTATCATATACTCAGTTTCCATATTTACTTGGATCTATTTTTGGACTCTTTTCTGTTTCATTGATCTGACTGTCCATTATTGTGCCACGACTGAAGAGTTTTATTTTCTGTATCTACATATTGCATTTTAATTATCTGGTCAGATGAAGCCCTTCCTGTTATTTGTCTTTTTCAGAAATGTTCTTTGCCCATTCTGTTCTTAATTTATATCTAAAAAAGTTAATGTCTATCTCCTTGATCCAAGAGTGGTCAGTGTTTTATTCACCCCTACTACAGCCTGTATGGGGGAGAGAGTCTTGCTCTAGGGCCACAAGGACGGTCTAAGACACAGCAGACACTTTATAAATGAGATTGACAACAATTTATTAATCACATATATTCACAACCTTGGGGAGGAGGACACCATACCATGTAGAGTCACACAGGTGTTTCATTCAGGAGCACAGTGAACCAGCAAGGTGCTAAGGAAAGCAGGCTTTGTGGGAACAGGAGGATGAGGTACCCCTTGGTTCCTTGGGAGGATGTGATTGGTTTGTCTAAGTTCCTCTGACTGGGAGGGAGCTGAAACTTTCATAAGCAGACACTATGCCAGGTCCTTGTGCTGGGGACAATATCTATGTGAGCACAATGGATAGGAACTTGCATCTAGGCTATTTGAGACCCTCTTAGTTTTTCCAAGATATTGAGACACATAATATTAGGCCTTACTCCACGATTGACCCTTGGTGCCTTGGTGTCAACTTAAACCTAATGACTGAGGCTTCTAGAGAGTGGGAGTAGGAAACAAACTATTTACTTGACCAAGAAGAAGAGGACCACGTGGTGAGGTTGTTGTAAAAAATTTACAACAATTTAGAAGTATCCCCCTTTATATCCAATAAAGTATATTGAGGGACCTGTGTGTCATTGTGATAGGGAGTGTATGTCCCTAGGGAGTACGAATTTAGATTAATCAATGCCTGTGGCAAAAGTGACAACCAACATGGGCTCCATTGGACATTTTTAACTTAAATAGGAGTTCTTTGAGAAGCTCATTATGCCTCATGATTAAACCATCTGCCTGGAGTCTATAGAAAAGGTGGAAATCCCATTGAATATCTTCTTCAAGAGTTTAAACATGGGCATTCTGAAGACCAAAACCAGAGCTTTGGTCACTATCAGTAATGCCTGGAATTCCAAAGGGCATAAGGAGTGTCTTGGTGAGGCTTTGTATTGTAGTTATATTATATTATATTTATTATATGGAAAGACAATCTGTTATCTTGATTGACATTTTGGGTATCTGTGAGGCAAGAGCTTCCCAGTGTTCTTTACCCCAAAGGGGGCAAATTTTAGGCAATGGCCCACAAGTTTGTAAACTTGTACAAGTGGGGCAATTTTCTCAGCCAGGGTATCCGGGGCTACAATAACTGTCTGACATGAGACCAATTGTGCTGGTCCTTGAGCCTCATTCTTTACCAGGGACATTCTGAAAATCTATTGTGTACAGTGGTGGCAATACCATCTGTAAAGTGTACAAACTCCCATTGTTATTTACTCAGCTGATGCTAAGGTTCTCTCCAAGTAGGAGAGGTGACCTCCTCCAGCAACAATGCATCCGGCAAGGGACTGAGGACAGGAAAGGCCACACCCACCTGCAGAGGGCCCTGGTTTGTCTCCTTCTTGTAGCCAAGAGGTCTTAGCAGCTGTGCTAACCTTGGGGTGCCTCTTCTATTACTCAAGACATAATGTGCAGCTAGATACATAAGGTCATAAACTCAGTCTGTGAGAGCTTCTATTTCCAGGAGAGCCCAATACACGGCCACAACTGCCATTCCAATTGTGAATGGTGCGGAGCCGAGAAGGGCAAATTATTGCATCAGAAGCCAATGGCAAACTAGTGGCTGTGATAGGTAGTTCAGAGATTCCCAGAAGCACGAGAGGAGGTTGCCACAGCCTCTACAGAGAAGGGGTCTCCAAGGGCACTAATAGCAGTACTTTTTGATTTCGATTTGGACAGATTCTGGAGCCTTTCATTGGCAAAGACTTCATTTAAGGTGGGCCCATTTGCAAGAAACAGCATCAGTGAGATGAAGTAAAATTATAAATGAAGAGTATGTTGCCTCCAGGATGCAAAGAGGGCTAGAAGATGTTGGACTTGTATTAGCATTGTGGGTGCTAAAAGCATCAGCGACTGTTTCTTGACAGTGTCAAAGCCAGAGCAGCTCTTGGATTCCCAAAGACTTTTCAGGAATTTGGGTGGTGGGACCTTGCAGTATGTATGGCAATGATCTGTCCCTTTTCTGTGAGCTCCTTTGTGAGTATTTCTGTGTCCTTCATACATGTGTCACATAAATCTCCTAGGAGGAAGATGTCATCAATATAATGTCAAATAATGTTTCCAGAGAAAGGTGGATACAGTTAGGATCTTGCTGGCAAAGGCTGTGTAATGACAAGGCCTCTCAGGTATGTCATGAGTAGCCTGGTAAAGGTGGATTGTGTCCTTTCAGAGGTGAAGTTATACTGTGCTGAGAGGCTGTTGGAATAGATACTGAACAGGACACATTAGCCAAACATCTAACTGTAAAATATTTACCCGTTGCTGATGGGGTAGGGTCAGTAATTACAATATCGGGTATAGGGGCCTTAATTTTGTTGTGGTCCACTATGAGGCACCATTCATTCTTTCCAGGTTTAAGACCAAGCTAAAATGGGATATTCATGGTGAAGCAGTAGAAAAAAAAAAAACCCTTTCACTTACCAGGTCATATATAACATGTAAGTTTAAATCCTTGAAGACCCTGATTTAATTTACACCAGGTGATATGATCTATTTCAACCTGGGGAAAGGGGATTGCTCTGAGATACTGATGAGTTGTAGCAAGACAGAGGGAGAGCACAAGATGGCATCCACCAGCCCATGTTCCCTGAGAGTGCGTCCACAGATCTCTAAAATGCATGCCAAATTTGAAGCCTACCACTCGGGCCAAAGCTCTAGGACAAGCGAAGAGGCCTCTTTCACATAAAGACTAGGGGTGTGTTTCAGTCAGCTCTCTGTGCAGGGTCCTGGGGGTGGTAGCCTGCCAAGAACCATCTCTCCAATTGTTGCGGTCCCATGGGACCCAGGAACACAAGTCCTCCGGCTACCTTAGCCAGGTGATCCAAAGGCATTCCCCTGAGTGGCAGCTGCAAAAGCTGGGGCATCAAACATGAGTAAAAGCTACCCTCCAGGAGATACTGACATTCTAGAGTAGAGCAGCAGAGAGTGAGCGCAAAGATGGCACACTCCAGCCTCTGTCCCTGGAGAGTGGCGTCATTAGGCCCCCAGATGTGTGTTAAAGGCCTACCCCGCAGGCCAATGCTCTAAGATTAACAAATGAACCTCTTGAACATAAAGTCTAACACATCTTGGTTGGCTACTCTTTTCCTGGGTCCTGGAGAAGATTGGTTCTACTTTTCCTGGGCCCTGAGGCAGGTAAGCCTGAGCCTGAGTGTCCTTTAAGACCCATTTCTTGGGACGCCTGGGTGGCTCAGTTGGTTAAGCGGCTGCCTTCGGCTCAGGTCATGATCCCGGCGTCCTGGGATCGAGTCCCACATCGGGCTCCTTGCTCGGCAGGGAACCTGCTTCTCCCTCTGCCTCTGCCTGCCACTTTGTCTGCCTGTGCTCGCTCGCTCTCTCTCCCTCTCTCTCTGACAAAAAAAAAAAAAAAAAAGACCCATTTCTTAGTTTGCTATAGCCTTGTGGGTTTTGTGAACATAAGCCCTGTTGGTTTTCAAAGCTAGATGTTTGGGGAGGTTTGTCTCCCAGGAGCAGGTCTTAAAATTCAGGAGTGCCCGATGTGGGGTTCAAACCCTCTGATCCTTAGGAAGAAGCTCCAAGTTTTAAGTTCCTTCTGGACTGTGGCTGCCATGCCAGGAGCAGGGTTTATGGCAAGACTGTGTCTTGACTTCACCTTGACTTCATGGGTTTCTTTCTTTCTTTCTTTCTTTTCATTTGCCTGAGGTGTAGGAGTCACTCAGCTAGTTTTTGGGGTTTTTTTCCAGAGGAAATTGTTCCATATGTAACTGTAGAATCAGGATGTCTGTGGGAGGAGGTGAGTTCATGATCTTCCTACATCACCAGCTTCAGTGCAGTTTGACTTTTGCTTAAAACCCTTGCATCTAGGAACTAGAATGTCTTGACTGCCAGTCCGTCTTTCTTCCTTTTTATTTATTTATTTATCTATTTATTTGACAGACAGAGAGGAGACAGCAAGAGAGGGAACACAAGCAGGGAGAGTGGGAGAGAGAGAAGCAGGCTTCCTGCCAAGCAGGGAGCCCAATGCAGGGCTCAATCCCAGGCCTCCAGGATCATGACCTAAGCAGAAGGCGGATGCTCAATGACTGAGCTACCCAGGAGCCCCTCAGTCTGTCTTCCATAACAACGATGGCAAGATCCCCAGGGGCCAGATGCTGTCTTCTCTGCGTGTTCTTTTCTTTCACTCTAGTACCTGGGTCACCGTCACACTGGGGAACCCTCTGTACATGCTAATCATTTCAGGGCAGCCTCCGTTCAGCTCAGCTCAGAGGCACAAAGAAGACACCGATGGAAGGAGGGTGGGAAGTGATGTACACGGGCATGCAGGTTTATATCACTCTAGACTTAGAGTCTTAACCCTGGAATGCACTGTACTTCTATTTTTTTTAAAGATTTTATTTATTTATTTGTCAGAGAGAGAGAGAGCACAGGCATACACAGAGGGAGAAGCAGGCTCCCCGCCGAGCAAGGAGCCCGATGTGGGACTTGATCCCAGGATGCTGGGATCATGACCTGAGCCGAAGGCAGCCGCCTAACCAACTGAGCCACCCAGGCATCCCTGTACTTCTATTTTTATGGCTTCATATTTTTTTCTGTATGTGAGATAGCAAGTTTACGTTCCACACAGTGATTAAAGGTTGCACAACTCCCTAAACTGGCTAACTAGTAGTTGGATATTTTTGTCTTTAATTACTGAGGCACCATTAACCCATCTCTTAGAGTGTCGGAGAGCCCAAATAGTTAAATTGAGCTTGTGCACGCTTATAAAAGGAATATCTGACACACCAACCAATAAGTTGTGACAAAATACTTGTCGTTCCATCCTCTGGAAGCTTTTTGAAATTTAATTTAGTGGAAGTTCAAAAAATCATTTGGCAAATTTTCATTTGCTTGCATATTTTGTTCCTCGAATAGTTCTCCCTTTCCATTTAGAGAAAGAGGGAGGGGGAGGACAAGAACAAGAAAAAATGTATAAGTCATATAATTTTTCTCCCCACCTGCTTTTCCTGCTTTTAAAATCACCTGATACTGCAGTGGAGATGTCTCTAAGCAAAATTAATCTAGTCTTTGTAGATCTGGAAACTTAAAGGATTCCCCGTGTTTGCAATTGAGAACTCCCAATGTTTGGAGGTGTGAGTGGACTAGGAAAGGGAAGTTCAATACACTAGCTGTATCTCACCTCTCCTACTTCAAAAAACATCTCTATTTCTATCTTCCCTGTTTTAGGATAAGGAGAGTCATGCTTTCTTCCTGTCCTTGCAATATTCTATGTTGGAAAGTATTAATGTGTCTTTCCCAGTACAAAGGTCCCACCTTAGTTGATCCAGAATACTTACAAGTATCTGCAGGGCGTAGGCGATGTCGAGGAAAAGAATAATGCTACCAAAGAAATGCAAAGGATAATATTCAACTCTTGACTTTCAAAATCTGATCGGGCACACATTCTAAATCGCTAGCTAGTATATTTGGTGAGTAGCAGACTTCAAGTGTCCCTAGGGATAAGGGTAGCACTATCAGAAACCAACCACAAGTTAACCCTATCCTTATACAATTTGTTTATAATTTTTTTTGAGAGAGAGAGAGTACAAATAAGTGGGGAGGGGCAGAGGGGGAAGGAGAGAGAAAATCTTAAGCATGCTCCATGCCCAGTGAGAAGCCTGACACAAGGTTCGATCTCACAACCTTGAGATCATGACCCGAGCTGAAATCAAGAATTGGATGCTTATTGACTAAGCCACCTAGGTATCCCAAGCTTGTTTATAATTTTAATAATCTTTTTATTATTTTATTTTTAAAATAATTATAGTAGAATAAGAGAACATAATCTATATGGTTGATTTCTTTAAATTTCAGACTTGATTTAAGACATAAAGATTGTTCTACTTTCACGTAAATGTTGTCATATGCTGAAGAAGGATATAGACTCTGTAAGTGCTAGAATGGGGTAACATACAAATATATGTCTTCTAAACCAATGTGTTGATTAAGTTTATCAAGCCTTTTGAAACTTTATTATTTTGTTCACTTCACCTAACAATTAGTGAAATAGACATGTTAGAGAAATTTTTCTCATGCTGGATTTGTCCATCTGTACATGAAATTATGTCAATTTTTTTGTTACTATTTGAGGATAGATTATGGCATTCACCTAGGTTTTAGAATTTCATATCATCCTGGTGAAGTTAAATTTTTTTCATCATGCTGTAAACTATTTCCCTCTAAATTCTATTTTACATGATATATGCGATCAGTATATATATATATTTGGTCTTCACAGCAACAATTTTATTAACTGATTCAAAAGCTAGAAAATAGACAATCAGTATATTTTTATGTTGTTTTTTCCCTGGTGTATTTTTCCTAATCTTTTATTTTCAACATTTCTGTGTTTTTGTATCCAAGTTTACTTCTTATAAAGCCGTACAGCTGTATCTTTAAAAAGTCGATATTAGAGTATCTGTCTTTTAATTGGTGATTTAGGTTACTTTACATTTATTGCAATTACTTATTTATTTGAATGCTTTCTCCTTTTTTTCCTGCCTTCTTTGTATTCGTATTTTTTACTCTACGTCCTTTAACCTTTTCTTCCCCCCACAGAGCTTGAAATCACAGCCCTGAGATTAAGATCCTAGTGGAAATCAGGAGTCAGATGCTTAACCTACTGAGCCACCCAGGTGCCCCTTAACCTTCTTTTACTGCATTCCTTATGGCTGGGAAATGTTTTTCCCTATTGTTCTGGAAGGTTTGTACTTAGTGCTTTTTTTAAAAAAAAATGTAAGCTTAAAAAAAGAAAAAAGTTAGACATTCAAAAAAATCAGATTGTGCAGGCAAAAACGTCTTGCAATCCAAGCAGCTGTCTTGTAGATTCCCTCCCTCTCTTCCTCCTTTGGTGTATTAAGGGCCAGGCTAGCACAGAGTTCTACGGAGGGAATAGGGAATAAGCACCCAGGAAGAAGAAAGAAAGATCTGAATTTTTCTTGCCCCAGGGGATTATGACAAGGAGACCAATGGTATTTACTAAACAAATAACAACCAAATTGTGAGTCCCAATTAGTGTATTAAAATAGTGAGGGTAACCCTCAGGGCAGAGGGCATTCTTCCTCCTTATGCCCCACTTAGGACTCCAGAGAGCAATATCCTCTCAGATTGTCCCTGCTTTAACCGCAGGTACTGCCTCATTACTTTAGCTGTGCAAACTGAACTCCTGGGGTTTGGCTTTCCTGAGTTACCCTCTTCTTAACTGGCTTGGATAGCAGATTCAGAGTCAGTGGCACTGCCCGTGGACCCTCCAAAGCAGGAAAAAGCGAGCCAGCAGAACAGGCTGCGTCTGGACCACTGGGCGAGTTGGCTCAATAGAGGGCGTAGAGACAATGGGGAGTAAACAGCCAGTGCAAACTGAGGTGATTTCGACTTTATCAAGAATGGCAGCAGCCCTGACAAAGCCCAGAGAGCGAGACGAGGACCATCAGATATGCTAGTCACATCTTTGACTCTGAGTGACAGCACAGCGATGGTGTGAAAGGGGTATCAGCAGTAGGTGGCAAGGGGTATCAGCACAGAGAACAGAGGTCAAGGACCTGAAGTGTGAGGGCCCCACATTCCCTCTGCCATGACGCTACCTGAGCCATATCCTTCTCCCCCCATAAAACTACGCTTCAACCCAGAAGGGAGGCAGGGAGGAGGGGAAGCTGCCCTAGAAACGAAGCTGATTTACCAAGAGAATCTGAGCTATTTCTAAAGAGACTGTTTAATTTTAGCTCAGACTAAGGTTTAAACTGGATTGGACATTCATTTTCACCCCCATCAACCAGAGGGTGGGGAATTCCAGAAGGAGGCCAGATTAGTTATAGGTAAAATAAATAAGTTACATTTTCTCTGCACAATGAAGTTTTAGTGAGAGGTAAAGTTTTGAATATTGCTTTTGAAACCTGAAGAGGATGGAAATGCTAGATGTAAACCATGCTTCTCAGTGATTTTCAGCTGGTTATTTTTGCTTCAAAGCAGGACAAAAATGCTTAAAGAGGGGAGAAATTATAGGAGAGTTCAATTCCATTTACACTAATCCCTGATTTCTGTATAAATCTGAGTGAATTCCCTATTCTTAGCAAATGGTGTTGAAAATATAAAGTTTAAGAAGGATTTCCAGAGATGGATTGGGACCCAGATGCTTGCATAATGTTCCCTTCCTGGTTTGGAGTAATAATAAAGGGAAGAGAGTACAAACTAGACCAATGTATATGGTGCCTCAATATCATTACATATTGGGTAAAAAAAATGAGTAAAAAAAATATATATAATATATATATTTTAATTTATATTTAATTAATTTAATAATTGCAATTTAATAATTTTAATTTAATTAATTTAATTAAATTTAATTAATTTAATAATTGCAATTTAATGATTTTAATAAATTAAAAATAATTTAATAATTGCAAATAAATATATATATATATAAAAATTAGGGTCTAAACATATCACTTGGATGAAGGTTTGGGTAATAGATTTCGTGACATGGGGCACCTGGGTGGCTCGGTTGATTAAGCATCTGCCTTCGACTCAGGTCATGATCCCAGGATCCTGGGATCAAGCCCTGAGTCATTGGGCTCCCTGCTCAGCTGGGAGCCTTCATTCCCCTCTCCCTCTGCCTGCCAATCCCCCTGCTTGCGCTCTCTCTCTCTCTCTCTGTGTCAAATAAATAAATAAAATCTTTAAAACATAGATTTTATGACTGTTACAAACCATTTGATTTACTTAACACAGATTATTGCAAAGAGTAATTATAAGAACATAATGTGGATCGAAAAGTAGGAAAAAATCCAACTTGGAAAAGTGTTACTGTTATTAATAACCATTTTATATCATACTTTATAGTTTATAAAGCTCCTTCATATTCATTTAGAAGTCATAATTGATTTTGAATATGCAAATGAATAAAAATTATTAACTAAAGCATTTCAAGTGAATTTGAGTGAAATATACTGAAAAGATAGGTCCAATATTTAAATGTCACATAAATCAAGTTGTATTTCTAGAATTAATTGATTCAAGTGAAAATAATTATAAATTTCTTACTCCTATATACAATATTTTCTCTTTTTATATATTGGTTCCTCTTGGGAAAATGAGGCTCAGAGATTTTTTTCTCACACATTTCTCCCATTACAGTCATAACAAAAAATATATGTTGTATTCTCTGTGAATTAATTTGAGATTTGGGGTCTCTGACATGTTTAGGTTTCTAACCTTGAGGGAGACAGTTACCTAAGCAAGATGTAGTTTCCTTATTGCAAATTGGGAAGGTTGCATTAGCTGCTAAGACTATTTTCAACTCTGACATCCTATATTCTATGAAAAATTCAATATAGTCTTTGTACCGTAAGTGTATCCACAACTTCTCATCACTGACATGTCCCCTCTAATTTATCAGCTATCACTGTCAGGGAGAGCTTACCCACATGCTCCATGAATACACTTTCAACCAAGTGGAAAACAAAACAACAAAGCCTGGAAGTACTCTCCGGATACTAATGCTTCAGCATTCATCCATGTTTTAAATATGATTTCATTCAAGTGTCAGTGAACACCAAAGACCATCTGTCTTTTAAAAACAAAGCAAATGCTTTGATGCTATAGAGGTTGCAGAAGGGCACAATTGGTGGAGAAGACTTAGAATGGAGTACTGTTTCCAGTTTTTCACCAGGATCATTGAGAGAAATGGGTTCCTTCATCCATCTACTGGTTTCTCCATTTGTATAATCAGATTCTGTATCTGGACCTTCAGATGCTTTTTTTATATTCTATGCTCTATGCCAAATGCTTATTGTAAGATATTTTGGAAATCTAACAGGTGCTTTCAAAAACCACTTTTTTATTACGTCTGAAGCCTGTAATTCAAAGCTCATTAGTTTTAAAATAGAGATATTTAATAAAAATTTAAAAAATAATAAATAAAATAGAGATATTTAAAGGAAAATATAATTCTGGAAAACCTTTATTTGGTTACATTATTACTACCAATTATAGGTGAGTCAACATTTGATACACCGATTAAGAAGCAAATTTCTACCCAAATACTTGACACTGAAGAAATAGAGATATATGTTCTCTTTGGATAAGCAAACAATTGATGAGGCTAAATAAAACCATACTTTCCTCCCTGCCCAGCTTTGTTGAAATATAATCGACATAAAACATTCTATAAGTTTGTGGTATACAACATGATGATTTGACCTACATATATGCTACAAAATGATTACCATAGTAATGGTAGTTAACACATTCATTACCACATATACTTACTTTGTGTGTGTGTGTGTGTTTTGAGAACTTTTTAGATTTATATGCTTAGCAACCTTCAAGTATAGCATACAGTTTATTAACTATAATTGCCATGCTGTACAATAGATCCCCAGAACTTATTCATCTTTTTTTTTAAAGATTTTATTTATTTATTTGAGAGAGAGGCAGTGAGAGAGCATGAGCGAGGAGAAGGTCAGAGGGAGAAGCAGACTCCCCGTGGAGCTGGGAGCCCGATGCGGGACTCGATCCCAGGTCTCCGGGATCATGACCTGAGCCGAAGGCAGTCGTCCAACCAACTGGAGCCACCCAGGCATCCCAGAACTTATTCATCTTATAAGTGGAGGTTTGTACCCTTGCCTAACATCTCCTCATTTTCCTTGTCCCCCAGTCCCTGGCAACCATCATTCTGCTTTCTGTTTCTATAAGTTTCTTTGTTTGTTTGTTTCAGATTCCACATAGAAGTGATATCCTGCAGGATTTGCCTTTCTCTGTCTGACTTATTGCATTTAGCATTATGTCTTCCAGGTTCATCCATGTTGTTGCAATGGCAGTATTTCCTTCTTTCTCATGGCTGAATAATATTCATATATATTCATTATGCATATATCTCACATCTTCTTATCCATTCACCCATCATCAGACACCTAGGTTGCTACAACATCTTGACTATTATAAATAATGTGGCAATGAGCATGGGAGGGTAGATATCTCTTCAAGAATCTGATTTCATTTCCTTTGGGTATATACCCAGTAGTGGGACTGTCAGATGTTCTATTTTTCATTTTTTGAGGAATCTCCAAACCATTTTCCATAGTGGCTGGACCAATTTACATTCCCACCAGTGTACAAGAGTTCCCTTTTTTCCATATCCTTGCCAGGATTTGTTATCTCTTATCTGATAATAACCATCCTAACAGGTATGAGATGATATCTCATTATGGTTTTGATTTACATTTCCATGATGATCAGTGATGTTCAGCACCTTTCCATGTATCTGCTGGTCAATTGTATATCTTCATTGGCAAAACAGCTAGCTGGGTCCTTCGACTATTTTTAATTGAGTAACTTGTTTTTGTTTTTTTTTTTGCTATTGAGTCATCTGAGTTCTTTATATATTTTGTATATTAAATTCTTATCAGATAACAGTTTGCAAATATGTTCTCCCCTTTTGTAGGTTGTCTTTTTCTTTTGTTGATCATTTCTTTTGCCATGCAGAAGGTTTACCGTTATGTTGTCTCATTTATTTTTGCTTTTGTTTTTTTTTGTACTTTTGATGTCATATCCAAAAAAAATCATTGCCAAGGCCAATGTCAGGGAAATTTCACCCTATGTTTTTTTCTAGGAGTTTTATGGTTTTGGTTCTTACATTTTTTAATGCATTTCAAGTTAATGTTTGTGAGTAGTCTAAAACTAGGGCCCAGGTTCATTCTTTTGCATGAGAGCATCCAGTTTTCCCAACACTGTTTATTAAAGAGACTTTTTCCCATTGAGTATTCTTGTTTCCTTTGTTGACCATTAATTGACCATATACACATGGATTTATTTCTGGCTTCACAATTCTGTTCCATTTGTCTATGTATCTTTTTTTAATGCCAGTGTCATCCTGTTTTGATTATTATACCTTTGTAATATCCTCTGAGATCAGGAAGTATGATGCCTGCAGCTTTTTTATTCTATCTCAAGATGCCTCAGCTATTCAAGGTCTTTTGTGGTTCCATACAAATTTTGGAACTTTTTTTTCTATTTCTGTAAAAAAAAATGCCATGGAATCTTTTTTAAAATTTTTTATTTGATTATAGTTAACACACCATACTATATCAGTTTCAGTTGTATGACCTAGTGATTCAAAATCCCTATAGGGGGGGACAAGATGGCGGAGAACTAGGAGGAGGCGCCGTTTCAACCTGTCCCCTAAAGTGAGCTGATTACCTACCAAGGAACTCTGATCACCTGTGAAATCAGCCTGAGATCACAATTATACACGTCTGGATCTCTACGGGGGGCAGAAAGACGCCAGTGGGCAGGTAAAGCGGAGTGGGAACGCCGGACTAATATCAGAAGATAAACAAAAGGGGGAGGGAGCCACCAGAGGCGACCCATTGGAAAATGATACCCCAATATGAGAGTGCCCTGCAACTGGGGACCAGCATTAACTTGGAGTCTGGTAGAAAGCACTCAAAAAGAGCAAAGGATCGCGGGGGAAAATTGTGGGAATTGGGACGGTTAAGGAGAGGGGCTTAAGTCCCCGGACCCAGGACAACAACCCCTGGTGCTGAGCCAGAGAGAGTGCAGCAGAGAAACTAGGTCTTGGTCCCAGAGCTGCGAACGAGAGCGCCTAAGGGCTCTTGGGGTGCGGCTCCCGTGAGGGCCTGGGAACCTCGCCAGCTGGCAGACACAGTCTTTCCACAGCCCCCATGTGTGCAGTGCACTATCAGAGCCAGAGACGCGCCCCACACCCTCCCCTGAGAGAGGTGCTCGCAGGCGCCAACCCGGCGCTCTCAGACCCGGAAAGTCTGAGCGCTCCCAGCCCGGGCCAGCGGGAAAATCTCAGTGTGCGATCGCTGCTTGGAACCTCTCTGGCAGTCTGGAGCTGCCCAGACAACTGCCGCTGTTGTGGTTTTGGGTACAAGCAGGAGTTCCTGTGTCCCCAGAGACCACGCCTGAGACCCTGCTCTGCCAGCGACCAGGGGGGAGCTTGTGTGCTCTGCAGCACCCAGAGGGGAACGGACTGGGGCTTCTCTCTGAGAGGGAGGTCTGGGTGCAGTTTGCTTTCCTCTAAACCTCCAAGAACCATCAAGAGCTGCCAAGGGGAGAGAAAACAAATGAACAAACATAAAAACCTCCAGAGAACAAAAGCCTGAAGGGCCGGTTTCCTCAGAGCTCACCCCCTTGAGAGGGGCTGGAGGACTTAACTCAGGGAACACAGCCTGAAAACCCACGCGGCAGGCCCCTCCCCCAGAAAGCCAACCGGGAAAAAAAAAAAAACTGACAAGAGAACAACCACTACTACTTCATAGATAAAATTTTTATTTTTAATTTGTTCCCACTATTCTGGTTCATTTTTTAATTTTTTTAAATTTTTTATATAGATATTTTTTAGCCTATTTACCATCACAATGAGATGTCCAGGACATCAAATTCCATAATAACCTTTTAACCTGAACTTTTTGATACATATACCTGTGTTTTTCTTTTGCTTTTCTATTTTTTAAATTTTTTTAAATTTTACTTTAGTTTAGTTGAGTTCATTCTTTTCTTTATTTTTATCTTTTAATAATCATATAGAGTTAAACTTCAAGGTAATCCCCTTTCCCCAATCAATGCTACCCCTATAGGTAAACCAATTTTTAATCCCCCGTTATCTTAGGAAAATTGAGTCTTTTAACAAAGATATCAAGATACATCCAGGAAGAATCAAAATAACCTTCCTCACCCACATTGAGAATTTATAACCACTCTCCCATCTTTTTCTTCTGCCAGTGTTTCTGTGTATTTGTGTTTGTCCTGGTAGTACATAAATCTTATACTTGGGGTTCTTTTTCACGAGGTTCTTTTTTTGTTTGTTTGTTTTGCTTCTACATATATATGTATATATTTTTTCTTCTCTTGTCATATACTTTTATCAGTCTTTTTGTCTGTTTTTGCTTGTATACTTCACAAATCTTACCTTGGGTCCCATTTGGCCTGAGCCTTCTCTTTTATCCTTCTTTGTTTTTCCTGTCTCTCTCTCTCTCTCTCTCTCTCTCTCTTTTTTCTTCTTTCCCTCTTTCTTTTTTTCTTTTGTTTGGGTGGGGACTCTTGATTGCTCAGAAGCATTCCAGGGTGCACCTTGACTGCACCATGGTCAATACATCCAGCTACATCCGTCCAGCCATCTCTCACCAAAATGACTAGGAGGAGGAATGCCCAACAGAAGAAAAATTCAGAGGATGGGCCTCCCGTAACAGAGCTAATGGCTACCGACATAGACATTATGTCGGAAAGGGAATTCAGGCTACAATTACCCAGGCAATAGCTAGGTTGGAGAAAGCCATGGATGACCAAATGGAATTGATTAGGGCGGAACTGAAAGCCACCAGGGATGCCTAAAAGCTAGGGTAACTGAGACAGAAGATAGAATTAGTGATCTGGAGGACAAACAGATAGAGAGAAAGGATCAGGAGGAAGCCTGGAACAAACAACTTAGAAGCCACGAAAACAGAATTAGGGAAATAAATGATGCCATGAAATGTTCCAACGTCAGAATTATTGGAATCCCTGAAGGGGAGGAGAAAGAAAGAAGTCTAGAAGATATAGTGGAACAAGTTCTTCATGAAAATTTTCCCAATCTCACGAATAGAACCAGCGTTCATGTACTAGAGGCAGAACGCCCCCACCAAGATTATAGATTCTTGAAAGTCCTTGACACCTGATAGTAAGAATGAGGAATTATAATTCTAAAGGAACTCTCCTGAAGGCAGCTAGGACAATGAAGCTCCTTATGTACAGAGGAAAGCCCATCAGAATAATGTCAGACCTGTCCACAGCAACCTGGCAAGCCAGAAAGGGCTGGCAAGATATATTTGGGCACTAAATGAGAAGAAGATGCAGCCAAGAATACTTTATCCAGCAAGACTGACATTCAAAATGGATGGAGAGATAAAGAGTTTCCAAGACCGGCAAGGCTTAAAAGAGTATGCGACCACCAAGCCGACACTGCAAGAAATATTAAGGGGGGGGTTCTATAAAAGAGGAAAAATCCTAAGAATATCATTGAACAGAAATTTAGAGACAATATACAGAAAGAAAGACTTCAAAGGTAACACGATGTCAATAAAAACGTATCTATCAATAATCACTCTTAATGTGAATGGCCTACATGCACCCATAAAAAGGCACAGGGTTGAAGATTGGATAAAACGACAGGACCCATCCATATGTTGTCTACACAAGACCCATTTTGAACCTAAGGATACAACCAGATTGAAGGTGAAGGGATGGAGAAGCATCTTTCATGCCAATGGGCCTCAAAAGAAGGCCGGGGTAGCAATTCTCATATCAGATAAATTAGATTTTAAACTAAAGACTATAGTCAGAGATACAGAAGGACACTACATCATTTTTAAAGGGACTATCCACCAAGATGATCTAAGAATTGTAAATATCTATGCCCCCAATATGGGAGCAGCCAATTACATAAGAAAACTATTAATCAAGATAAAGAGTCATATTGATGTGAATACATTGATAGTAGGAGATCTTAACA
>PISX010007728.1:0-87055 GCA_004024625.1 Mellivora capensis
CCCAAATTGTAGCTATTTCACAAAAGACACTGGAGGGAGGAAACTACAGCAAGCAAAAGGGAAGTTGGGTTGCTATCTGATAATCCTGATACATGAATTATAACACCAAAAATTTCAGTTAGGGAAACTGATAGAAAAAAGTTATAACTAAATAGCTGTGTTCCTGAAAGTTCTAATTATTTCTTACTTAGCTTTTCTCCAAAACCATCCTTAGCCCCCATCCCAATTTTGCCATCATCACACACTCAAAATGCTTGAGTCCTCCCAAAGGAGACGTGGAATCCCAGGTTATAGTAAACGGAGTAAGGGGCCCCTAGACCCAGTATGGAAGTTGAAAACTACTACTCGTTGTGTCAGCTTCAGCATTTGGGGACAGAAGCTGGAGTTTCCTTAGGTAGATTATAACTCTGTCCTATCAGGAACCTTGTGTGAGAGCATTTAGCCATGCAGATATTAAGAAAGTGACTACTTACCACTCTTCTGGAAGCCTTTGGTTGCAAAGCAACCCAAATATAGGTACCCTAAGATGTCAGGCTTTCAGCTTAGTGAGCTAAAATGGGTTCATCTTGATCAGGACTCCCTCCTTCCGGCCACATTTAATTGTTTCCTGACTGTGAACTCTGACTGGACTGTATTGAAAATTATTGTTAGGGGTGAGTGGGGGGGTCATGTCCAGGCCATTACAATTTTCATCAGAGGACTCACTCTAGGAAGATCATGAGGCTGGAGCCTGACAGGAGACAGACACAGGCCTGACCTCTCTTCACCTCATGCTGGGAGAAGGTCACAAGGCTGACAAGGGCCTGGCCTTGGGGTTGGTCTAGGGCCAAGACTACTGGTGTCCTACCCCTACGTGAGGGAGAACTCAGAGGTAAGTGAATGTTCCGTCAGCTCCCGGGAGGGCCTCCCCTGGGCCTTAGCAGATGAGGTCAAGAAAGTGACAGGGTTCTCCCCAGAAGGAAATGGATGTTCTGTCAGTTGTGGAATAACAAAAGGGAGGTGGAAACAAAAGGGAAGAGAGATGGAGGGAGGGATAGAAGGGAGGAAGGGAAAGAGAGAAAAGATGAAAGAAAGAGAAGGAATAGAAGGGAAGGGAAAAAGAGGGGAAAGAGGGGCTGGGAGGGTATGGGAAGAGAAAGTCAGATCCTATATTATGTCCTGGGAAACTGCCACAAAATCATTGTTTCTGATCCACAATTGCTGACTTCTGTTTGTTTTCTCTCTCTCTAGTCCTGGGGTTAGGGCAAGGATTTTGGAGTTGAATGTCACAGTCTGAGAGTCCAGATGAGGGCCTTCTGAAACCGACTACTGCATGACCTTGACAGAATCAGTTAATCTGAGTTTCAGTTTCCTCAAAAAAAAAAAAAAAAAAATCTTTTTTACTTGAAGCTATTAGGAAGAGTTAAACAAATGAATATATATCATGCTTAGCATACTTTTGGATACATACAACATAGTGCTAATAGAAAATATTTCTATTATAAGTATACTACTAACACTTCCAAATCACATTTTTAAAAAAATATCTCCTAAAACATTGATGGCATACATAAAACGTTACCCATCATTTACTGAAATTCTAGCAACCAGAAATTACTTGAAAGGCAGCTCAACAAATTCTTCTCAAAACCCCAAACAAGGAAACCAAATATGTCTTTCTACACCATAAAGTTGGACCATCTTAGGACAACAAAGACTATCCAAAGAGAAAGACTGCACCAAGAGAAGTCAGTCCCCGCCCCCCACCATAAGCTGTATGAAATCTGGGATGTACTCAGAAAGGCCACTCTCATGCTCCCCAGGCTGAACTCAGGATTAAAGCTTAGAGAAACCCCGGGGTGGGAGCTGACGAGGGAGACTCGCAGTGCGGGGCTGGCTCGGGGCACTCGGCGAAGGGCCTGGCTTGTAAATATAAGGAAAATAAACGAAGGAACAAAGGAATAGGAAGAAAAACTAGAGGTGACAGAGAGAGGCTGATTGATGTGCTAAACTATGTCACATTAAACTGAGAAATGAGGCCAGGGACCCATAAGTGACCTCACCGTAGCTACGAGGCACAATACGTGGTCCACAGTTTGCAGCAAACTTGTATTTTGGCTGACCTCGAATTACATTCACTGGAGTTCTGCTGTGGCAAATGAAGTACAGAGAAAAGAAAGGGTGAAGGATATGGTTTTGGAGAGTAAACTCCCACACTGTGGGAGCACTGGGGGACCAGCCAGGTCCTGCCATGGGATTGTGTGAAGAACTCGGCTTCGAGTTAGGAAAACTCCTTCTTCACACAGTATTTATTTGTCAAAAATAGCCCATCATGCATATGTATCTTTCTTAAGTGCCAGGCACAGGATTTCTCCATGCATGAGTTCCTTTCAACCTCACAGCAATCCCTGGAGGCTAATATAATGATCTCCATCCCACAGAAGAAGACACCGAGGCTTGGACTTACCAAATGCACAGTCTTTGTAGCAAATGGTTGAGGTCGACTTATATGCTGCTCCCAGGATGGATGTTTTTAACTATTTTTATGATTGTCGCTGTGCTTACACACAGTCAGAGATATTCACTGTCGGCCTATGTTAATTGCGGTAACATCACTTCCTTGTAAGTAGAAAACACTGGTCTGACTCCTCAAGGTGCACGAAGTCTGGTTGGAGACTGGATGCGAGAAGTGGATGGAAGAAGCCAATAATGGTGAGGAGAGAAATATCTGAGTTTCGGCCTGGGTTTATTCCCTGTCTCTGCCTTTCCCCAGCTGTGGGACCTTGGGCATGCCCCCCCCTTAAGGCCTCAGTTATTTTATCTGTAAAATGGGGATGACAATAATCATATGTTGCTCCTTGCCTTTTGGGAGAATTAGTTTAGTTCCTATATGTAAAATACAAGAACTGGAACTAGACCAGGAAAAGCAATCAGTGAATATTAGCTTTTATTAATACCGAGCTTCAGAGTTTAAAGACTGCTTCTCTATACATTGTTCACAGCAGCGCTCACGAAAATCCTGTGAGGCAGGGAGGAGAGATGGGAGCCTGCGGGACTGCCTAGCGATGTTAGTGTCCCCGCTCTCAGAGGACTTTCATCATTTCTCTCCTCTCAAGCCCATGGCCCCTCTCAGTTACTGACCCTCCTTCTTACTTTACTAAGAAAAGTGAAGTCATCAGGAAAGAACTTCTAAACGTTCTTAATATCGTATTGACCTACCTTGCCGCATCTGTACCCATTCTTGCCTTCCACTTAGCACAGATGAAGGGTTCATGTTCCCAACTGTGCTATAGGCAGAATACTGGCTTCCCAAAGATGTCCTTGTCCTACCTCCGGACCCTGTGAATATGTTATATTATGTGACAAAGGAGAGCTGGGGGGCAGATGGAGTTAAGGTTATCATTCAGCTAATCTGAAAATAGGGAGATCATTCTTGGTTACCTGGGTAGATCCAATTTAATCACAAGGGTCCTTCAAATAGGAAGGAGGGAGATCAAAGAGCCAGGTCAGAGCAATCTGATGGCAGAAGGACTGGCCCTACTCTTGTCGTCCTTGAAGATGAAAGAAGAGAGCCACTGCAAAGGAAGGAGGGCAGTCATTGAAGCTGGAAAACACAAGGAACTAGATTCTCCCCTGGAGGCGCCAGATAGGAATGTGGTCCTGCTGACACCTCCATTTTGGCTTAGGGAATTCCATTTCAGACATCTGAACTCCAGAAATGTAATCCTGCCTGGAGGCAAGGGAACCTGGCTTTACAGCTTCGGTATGAACTAGCGCTAACATGCAGACTGCCCTGGGAAGGCAGCCTGAGCTTGGAGGAGGGAGTTCTCTTGCTCTCTTTGGTCAAGAGCATTTCCCAGAGGATTCAGCGGAGTTTCCAGAAGCTTTGGGAGTGAGTGCCCTGGTAATGAAGGGAGACTTAGCACCCAGAACAGGTACCTCCCACGAGCCTTTCCTCCACCTGCAACACTCCCCCCAGATACAAGCAAGCCCCTCTTTTCAACTCCTTCAGACCGAAACCAGATACCACTGCTCGGTGATGCCTTCCTTGACAACCTTACTCAAAAAGGCATCACCTCTCCACTTCAAGGGTTCTCTATCCCTTTCCTGATCTACTTTCTCCATAGCACTCATCCAGTATATTCTAAAATCTTATTATTTTTGTGTTTATAATCTCTCTCCTCGCACTAAGTTGAAATCCCTGAGGGAAAGGACTATTGTCTGTATTATTCACTGCTTTATGCCCAGTCCCCAGAACAGCACCTGGCCTCTAGCAGAAATGCAATAAATATCTGTTGAATGAATGGATGAGAGATACAGGCCAGTAGAGGATGAGAGACATTGAGTACCTGCCCAAGGTCACAAACAAGTGTGAAAACTAGCAAGATTCCGGACAGAAATCAAAGGTTTTGGACTCTAAAATTTCACTAAATAACCGAGGTATCCTCCCTGATCTCTCTTCATACATCGTAACTAAAGAACAAAATCAAATATGTAGAATTGATCAAAATGATTCTGCAGATCTGCATGTGAAGAGTGAAATAGGTGCAGGGTGGGGGGGGAGACTATACTGGAGTACAATCAATAACGAGTAGCCAGATTTTGACTCAAAACACACCATTTAATCCATCTGAAAATACGATCCTGGGGAACCTGGGTGGCTCAGTGGGTTAAAGCCTCTGCTTTCAGCTCAGGTCATGATCCCAGGGTCCTGGGATCAAGCCCCGAGTCAGGCTCTCTGCTTGGCAGGGAGCCTGCTTCCCTTCCTCTCGCTCTGCCTGCCTCTCTGCCTACTTGTGATCTCTGTCTGTCAAATAAATAAATAAAATTTAAAAAAAAAGAAAGAAAATACGATCTTCATAGAAAATTATTCATCCAACAAAAGTACAGAATATCAACTACATGGCAGGCACTGTACTGGACTCTGGGACTACAGTTGGTGAAACAAGGGTGATATGGCTGTCAGCCCCTGGCCTCTGACAGCCTCATCCTATACTATACATTTAAGCAGTAAGATAATACGTGAGTCAGATGGAAAAATGCTATTCATCGGAAATCAAACTTCCTCTTCAGATCTGATATCGAATGGAAGAAAAAAATACAGATTTCACAGCTCATGTTCTAGATGGTATCTCAAGTAATGAAGAGAACTAGTATTTTTGGCAAAAGTAAAAAGTCACTGAATATCTTGATAAAATGTTAATCTAACAGAAGTGATTTGAATTATAAAGAATGGAAAATGTTTTTGCTTTTCATGTTCCATGTGGCCTCTACACAGACTTTCCCCATCAATAGGGGAGCAAATAAAATAAATTTTTTTAAAGATATTCTGCAAACGACTTAGTCAAGCCCCTCTCACATCGCCCCGCGAATGCCCTTTCACACCCGGGTCTCAGCAAGGCTATGCTAGCAACAGGGTAGCTCCTCTCCAGAGTCTACGTGGACCAAAAAGCAGGGAGAATCAGCAAATAGGGTTCAATTGTAGCTCCCCAAAGATCTGCCCAAGTTCTAATCCCTGGTACTTGTGAAAGTGACCTTATCTGGAAGAAGGGTCTTTACAGATGTAATTAAGTGAAGGATCCCAAGACGAGATGATCCTGGATTAACCAGATGGACCCTGACTCCATTGACAAACTCAGAAGAGAAGACACAGAGTATCTTCGGAGGGAGAGGACTCAGTGAGGAGAAACACGGAGACACACAGAGAAAGCCAGCTGAAGAGAGGCAGAGACTCTACCTCTCTGGAGGTAGGCTGCCACAGCCAACCTGAGCTGAAGGAGACAAGGGAGGATTATCTTCCAGGGCCTTGAGATGGAGCATGGCCCTGCAGACACCTTGTTTCTGGACTTCTAGCCTCCAGAACCATGAAAGAATAAATTTCTGTTGTTTTAGATTTTTTTTTTTAATTTATTTGACAAACAGAGATCACAAGCAGGAAGAGGGGTAGGCAGAGAGAGAAAGGAGGAAGCAGGCTCCCCACCAAGCAGAGAGCCCAATGCGGGACTCGATTCCAGGATCCTGGGATGACCTGAGCTGAAGGTAGAGGCTTTAACCCACTGAGCTACCCAGGCGCCCCAATTTCTGTTGTTTTAATGAATCAAGTTTGCCGTGGTATAGTATGGCAGCCTTAGAAGACTAATATAGTAAGTATTCCGGGGATGAGAAAAAGTAAACACTAGCGCCTTCCTTATCCTCTACACAAGATCAAGATACAAGAAGTCATCACCCATCAGAAAAGAAATCTCCATGCATGTAGAGTTTTGATTTCTTTTCCTTGGAGTTGATGAAATCCAGTCTTGATTTTTTTTAAACTCAATATTCCATTGGTCACAGTGGTTCCTAACTTCAAAAATAACCCTAGTTTAAGCCATATGCCAAGTCAATAAAATCACCTCTTGCAAGCTAGTAACATCTGTGATAGATTTACAAGAAACAACCAGAAGGATCTAAATCATGAACACAAACACTTCAGCCTATGGCACGCCCACCCCAGATGACCCAGAGGGAAAGCCCAGGCCGTGGAAGGTATTGCGAAAAGCTGAGAAAAGAATGGCAAGGAGGCAAGTTCAGTGGGATACTGAAAACAGCATTATACATTTTTAGAGTGGAAATGCAATTATTTCAACGTTTGCCTCCTTCAATATGGTAATGCTGATGCCTTCTCTTTTGAATTATACTGTTGCTCACCATCAGTGTTGTACATTCTTCACTTAATTCCTTATAGTTTTACACTGCCAGTTAATTGTCATATAACTGCCTTTATAGCTAATCCAGCAAGCTGTTTTAGGCCAGGTACCATCTCATATATTTTTCTTACACCCCCAGTTTCTTTTCAGAGATGACTAAAGAGGAGATAATAAAGAGATAAGTATTAATTGATTTTTATCCTTATTTGCCTGTTCAGAAGCTTCCATCCTAACCTTATAAGCCCTGTGATGCATGAATGTTGATGCATTGCTATATCAGAGCACAAGATCCCCAAAAAAGATAGAGGCAGCATGTTCATATATGTGTGTCTACACAACACCCCCCACACACGCACTAACACGCAGCAGAAATATCTGACCCAAATCACTTCTCGTAATGACTAGCGTCGTATCTGACAGCTCTAATAATACGTAAAGCACTTATTTTTCACCAAGGAGAAGCAGAAAGATGAAAATGTCGTCAATACCACAGACAATAAGGTGTTTGCAGAGATAATATTAGAACCAAAATGCCCCAAATGTCCCAATCTGAAATATTACATGTTGCACTGTGTATAGTTAGCCAACCTAGAAGCCAACCCTGGTTCAAGAATGCCTCAGATAATTTTGAGAAAATTAATAATAATAACATTCATTGAGCAGTTATTCTGATCTAGCCACTGTTCTAAATGGTTTTTGCTCCCTGAACTCACTTATTAAATCATCAAATACTTAGAGTGCATGATAGTTAATTTTATGTCAAGGGAAGCTCAGACATTTAGTCAAACAAAATCCATGTCTCGGAAGCTTTACAATCTATCGTTTTATCTGAAAAGAGAACCATAATGTACCCCAGTAATAGTCTTTTATTCCTGTTTCACAGAGAGAGCACTAAGAATTGCTTTAGCCCAGACCTGGGTCACTAACCAAGGGGATTCCAAGTTGCTGTTGCATAGACATAGTATATCTTAGCAGGGTCCATTTTATCTTTGATTTCACTGATTCATATCTCATCAGTTTAGCTACTATACACTGTGTGTGTGTGTGTATGTGTGTGCGCGCACGCACATATGCTGTGTGTATACACATCCTTCTACAAGCTCAGTCAAATGCCGATTTAGGAGGTGGGAAGCAAAAGTGGTCCTATTCTTCAGGAGGCAAAGTTCAAGAAGCAATAAACTACCAAGAAATAGTCTAAAATTACTGATGAGCCAGAGATACTTTCAAACACTCTTTGACATAATGCTTTGTTTTCCTTCACCAACAGATGGGCAGGGTGGGATCTCTGTAGTTGGAATGGTAGAGAAGGGAGAGGTTTAGTGGCCAATGGTCATGGTTTTAGGTCTCAGTTTGACCAGACTTATGAAACTTGGCTATTTGCTGACCCCAACAGTGCCTCCATTTCTGATCTACAAAGTGGGGATAATAAGATATTTGCCTCCAAAGGCATCCACAATTTGATGAACAACAGATATAAAGTTCTACACAGTGCCTACACCAGATGAAGCCTTCACTTGCTACAGGTGAAAATAATGAACAGAGATAATGAGGTCAAACTTAAGCATCAATTTAACATTTTAATGCATATGGGGAAAATTAATATTAAACCTGGCAGACAAGAGAAACATCCATTTATGGATGCAAATCCCATACAGGAAGACCTGGTTGCCCAGGTGTCAGGATGGGAGCATAGATACTCAGCCAACAAGCATTTCCTGAGTACCTGGTCCAGACCAGGCACTTCCGTGGACAACAAAGCTCCATGAGCACACTGCTGCAATGTGCAGTTCGAATTTGCCTAAGTAGCTTCTGTGATCCAGGTCCCCGCTTGGTGCCACGGAGTCAGTGGTGAGCAAAACTGGGAGTTCCTAATAGAACTTACAGCTTCATAGAACTTACAGACGCTAACTAGTTGGGTAATGACCAACTAAAGGAAATGCTTATCTGGACAAGCTTTCCCTGCAAAGAGCCAGAGAGTCAATATTTTAGGCTTTGGAGGCTCTGATGCAACTATTCTACTTTCCCACCAGAAACACAAGACAGCCCTAGACAACATGTAAATAAATGAGCATGGCCATGGCCGTGTTCCAGTAAAACTTGACTTGTGAAAACAGGAAACAGGCAGGCTAGAGTCTGCAGATCTCTGGACAGAGAAAGAAGCGACTAACTCACAGTCTTGGGGAATTAAGAAGAGCTTCAATAAACGGAGGGGTTGCTAAGAGAGCTGTGCTTTGAAGAAACACTGGACCCCCTAGAAAGTGAGAAGGGAAGAGAAGAGGTAGCTCCAGGCAGCAGGAAAGAGAGGGCAGAGTCACGGAACCATTAAAGGATGAGGCTTTTGTTCCGGAAGAGTGAGGTACCATGAGAACTGGGAGAACGGGGTCAGAGAAAAATGAACAGAGATTTAGAAAAAATCTTTCTCTACATAGCTCTGTGGTGGTTGGTAGCAAAGTTCATATTATCTTTCAGTATTTCGAAAGGTCAAGTTGCATTTCCCCTCCCAAAGCTAAATGATAACATGATGCAGTTCAAAAGCTGGTCATATCAAATTGCCATCTAATCATTTAATTAAAGCCCCATGCTGGCACCAGCCATCCTCAGGGCCCATTTTTCATTCGGGCACATTTCATTACACTTTTCAAAGCAAATTTGCCTTTTCAAAGGCGAAAAATGCAAATGACTAGGTTTGAAAGGAAACGCATAATACTCTGCATAATGACAGGGATTTTCTTGGAAAGCAGTGATGCAGGGACAGAGCTATCTTTAGGGGCTGAGGGTGGCTTATCAGCCCTATAGGAACTCTACATGATACTTCATTACAGCACCAGGATGCAAAGGGGAGTGAAATACCAAAGAGCAGAAAGCAAACAGCAATTCCCTGTCTCCTTCTTCAGCATCACTGAAACCACATTTTGAAATGGGATGCATGCCCTGGACCAGCAAGACCAAGGCAGGCATTGATACATGGAGGACATTTACAGTGTGGTCAGGAAAATGATGAAAAGCTAGAAGGGACTGACCTGTTCAAAGGCAGAGACAGGAACACCTAAAGGCCAATTAACATAAAGCATTCATAGGCAAATTACAGTACAGTAAAAAAAAAATTCTCAGGTATCAGAAAACACCCACTTCGATGCATTTTCATGTATGATGGACGTATTCACAGTTAAGACGATGAAAGTGACCTTAATTATAAGTCCACATCTTCTGCCTCAGTTTGTGGAAACTCAGAAGCACTGTACCCCAATTACTTGGCTCTATGACCTTGGAAGATGAAGGCACAGCACACGTTTTATGAACCCACAGACCCCGAACTGAGGAGCAATAGTCCAGAGGGGAGAGAGTGGTACACAGTGGACACCTGCTAAATTTCTCATTCCTTAACCATCAAGGAGAGAAGAAAAGCTTCACTTCAGGAGGTCAGATAAACCATTTCACCCTGAGAAAGAACCACCAACAACATGGGGAGGTTTAGCGATTCAGCGACGTTCAAGTTTGCAGGCAGTTTTGATCGGTGGGCGGAGTACACGTGGCTATTTCAGACAAGAGCTTCTGACCCGGAAGTTCACTAGTACTTGAACCATAGCTGGTTAGCTCGGCAGAAGCCTCAGTCTGGAGTAAGCTAAAGTCCTCATTCTGTTCCTCATACAGGAAGGACGCCCATGCCTAGACAGGCTACACGCAGCCCCAGGCAGATGGAGCCCTACCCCAAATGCGACATTCAGTTCAGACTATCACCCCACCTCAGAGGCAAGGAGAAAAACCAGAGAACAGGAGGATGTTTTAACATAGCCTGACATGGCTTTATTTTTTCTATTTTAATTTCAGTTATATTGAAATACAATACACACAGAGAAAAAGACACCTATCGTGATCATCTCCAAAGCTGTAGCAAATAATTAGGCAAAATAATTAATGCATTCATTCATTAATATTACTAACACCCAGAAGTTACCCTCATGTCCTCTTTTAGGAGAACCACTACCCTGTCCTCTAGCAACACAAGGTCGTTTTGCATGGCTTGCATTTTTGTAGAAATGGAATCATATAGTATGCGCTATTATGACTTGATTCTTTGGGCCCAAATTAAATTTGTGCGATTTACCCATATTATTAAGTCGAGTTGTAGCTTGTTCTTCCTCACTGCTGTGTAGATTTCCATTATGTAAATATACCACAATTTATTCACCTAGTCTACTCTTGACGGTGGCTTGTGTTATCGCCTGCTTCAGGTGATCAGAAATAGTGCTCCCAGGCCTTCTGGTGAGCATGGCCACCAGAGATTTTGATTTTGACACTGTGATGTGGAAAAAAATGGTGGTGTGGCTTTTCGACATGGTTATCTCAAATTTGCCCTATTAAAACATGAAATCCCCAACTTTTATTTTATTTATTTATTTATTTATTTTAAAGATTTTATTTACGTATTTGACAGAGAGAGAGATCACAAGTAGGCAGAGAGGCAGGCAGAGAGAAGGGGGGAAGCAGGTTCCCCGCTGAGCAGAGAGCCCGATATGGGGCTCGATCCCAGGACTCTGAGATCATGACCTGAGCCAAAGGCAGAGGCTTAACCCACTGAGCCACCCAGGTGCCCCCCCAACTTTTATTTAAAGTAACACATGAAGGGGACGTTCCTGATGTCCATTCTGTCTCTGACCTACCCACCATCCTCAACTCTGTCCCCATCCCTCACCATCCTGTCTAGTTCAAGAGGCTGAGACTGGAGAGAAATACACAGAAATGAACACTCAAGAAGCCTGAGAGATCACATGCAATATTTATCACCCTCCTAAAAGAGACAACAAAATATGCTTTTAAAAACCAGACAAGGATTCCTTAAAAGGGAAGTTTTAGGTAAGTGGGTTTCCTGCCTCTGGCACCAGAATCAATAATTATAACATACCCTGAGAATTTGAAGAGTATCATGTGCTAGCAGCTTAAAGACAGAATATATACAACTCACTAGGATTCAAGCCTTCAGATGGGAAAGGCTATAGAAATGGAAAGGAAAGAAAGAAAAATTCTGCCTGCCAGGAGTGGGCTCAGGTAGACAGAAACGTGGAAGATTCTGGGGGCAGGGAGATGCATTGGGCATCTGTGGGTCCTTCCTAGCAGTGATTCTCCCATTCTTTCTTAATCACATTCCAAATTTCTCACCTCCGTGACTGCAATGGTACTGACCGAACCCCTGGCTTGAAAGGTGGACACCGACTGACTTAATCCAACCAGGCTACCTTATCTTTTTAGCCTGATTCAGGGGTGGCTTTAATCTACCTCCAATCAGCATGAATCCTTTTCTTGGTTACAGACCTTAGCCTGAGGACAATAGGACACAGGACCTAAACAATTCAATCCTCATGACATCAGTCTTTCCCGTGGAGGTTAAAACACCTACCCTCTCTACTGGTCCATTCTGGACTAAGTGGTGTGAAATAGAAGCTTTGGAGAGAAAAGCTGGATATGGCAGGAAGGGCATGACTCATGTTCTGATAGTATCATCTTTGTCTTAGATGGAAGTGCGTGTGATGTGAGATGAATTTCTGGATGTGTCTTACACAAGGTAACAGACTGTCTTTTTTTAAAAATCCAAATTGAGTTCGGTTTTCTGCTTGCTTGTAACCTACACATCCACAGGGGAAATAAGTTGCTGTCTGATCTGGACCTGGAAAGGCTAAGAGACTTTCAACAGGTAGAGGTGGCATTCAGTTTTGTTCTAGGAGCAAGCACAGGAGGAATGAAGGGTGTAAAGGAAGATCTATGGGCAAACCCAAGTCAAGAAAGGTACCACAGCATGGTGGGAGGTTGGATTATGCACTTGGTTAAGACCGATCAGAGGTTAGGAACATTTCTTATATTTGTGAATATTTTCAGTTTTGCAGGCCAGATGGTGTGTGTCACAACTACTCAGCTCTACCACTGTAATAAGAGATCAGCCACAGTCAATACGTAAACAAACGAGCATGTTCCAATACACCTTCGTTTATGGACACTAGACTTGAATTTCACATAACTGCCACATACCACAAAATACTGTCCTCATTTTGATTTTTTTTTAATCACTGAAAAGTCTAGAATCATTCTTAGCTCATGGGCCATAACTTGCTGCTCCCTGAGGTAGAGCGAACACAAAATTTCTATGTTCGTATTCTTCTTCCACCATATGCTAGCTACCTGGCTAACACTGGATGAATTATTTTCTCTCTAAACCTGTAATTTCATTGAAACAAGAGGGATCGTTATAGGGCATAACTCATAATTTTGTTCAAAGAATTAAATACTTTAATCCATATAGAAATGCTTTTAGCAAAGTGTCCAATACACAGCATCGGACTAAAAACTAGCCATCTTTTTTTTTTTTTTAAAGATTTTATTTATTTATTTGAGAGAGAGAGAGCATGAGAGGAGAGAGGTCAGCGGGAGAAGAAAACTCCCTGCCGAGCAGGGAGCCTGATGCGGGACTCGATCCTGGGACTCCAGGATCATGACCTGAGCCGAAGGCAGTCGCTTAACCAACTGAGCCACCCAGGCGCCCACTAGCCATCTTTCTTATGACTGATTATAAAGGTTCGCTGATCATAGGTTATGTACCTTAATAATAGAAAGCCATCAGTGGGAACTGGTGGCTCAGTCAGTTAAGCATCTGCCTTTGGCTCAGGTCATGATCCTAAGGTCCTGGGATCGAGTCGCACATAGGGCTCCCAACTGAGCATAGAGCCTGCTTCTCCTGCTGCCCCTCCCCCAGTTTGTGCTTTCCTTCTCTTTCTCTCCCTCTCTCTCTCTCTCTCTGATAAATAAATAAATAAAGATCTTAAAAAAAAAAAGGAAAAAAAAGAAAGCCATCAGTGTTTTCTGAGCAAAAAATTTACACATGCAAACTTTAGAAATTTACAAAGGCATCTGTCAGAAAGACAGGTTAGAAAATGAGAACCTATTTAATGTAACTTAAGTGTGGATCATCTCTAATTTAGGGAACTCACATGTTTATTAGCATCTTACTTTTCACTTCAGTTCAACACCTAGTGTTGTTTTTTTTCTTTTTAAAGTCAGGATTTTTTTTTTTTTTTTAAGAGGAAGTGCCCATGCTTCCAGTCTCATGCAATGCATTTCTTTACGGGGAAAAAAATTCTTTCACAGAGACCCAGCTGAACTAATAAAAATTTAAAAACTCACGGTCACTTCTGGTTTGAGCTGTATTTGTCGGTGTTGATAATTTACTCATTGACTAATTAGTTCAGCCAAATCTTAGAGACTGTCTCTTTCTAGGAGTCCAGATGGTACCCCATCACATAGACAATAGGGGAATAAGACCCCATACTGTATTTGTCAGATACCCCACCGGGTAACTGATAACCCAAAAATGGCTCAGTAAAGATTTGTATTTAAGGTCTCTTAAGGTCCCCTGATTCTCTCCAGCACATGCTAAAGATCCTAACCCCATTTAAGATCATTAGCAAATCCCAGTCTTCATAAATATCACAGGGGAGCTAATGAGATGAGAGGGTTTGTGGCTCATTGTATATGAGGGCACTGAGCCAGTTTGGTTTCTCTGGTCCACACTACAGGGAAGCCCATCGGAATTTGCTCTTGCCTGAATGATGCAAACAAAAAACAGTGTAATTCAGTAGAATAAATTTGTCAAGGCAAGAGATGGGGATTTATAGCAATAAACCTCCAATAGAAGGTATTTTTCTCTAACTCCTGCCCCAATAAGCAAAGTGTCTTTATTCAGTCTGTATGTCAGGCACTGCACTAGACCTTTAAATATATCACCTTATGACATCTTAACCTAGGACCTAGGAAGCAGGTCCCATCTTCCCAGTTTTACAGGTAAGAAAGGTCAGGCTCAGAGATCATGCTCTCGCCCAAGTTCCTAGAGCTGGTGAGCCTGTGCTCTCAGCTTTCTTTCTCCGTCTTTCCAGTGTCTCTCGTTGCCGGCTTTTGGTGTCCCAGCAAAAAACACAGCACTGTGCTCAAAAGCAACATGTGCCTGTGGGGGATAGTAGGCAGAGAGTTGAAAATGTATCCTTCTGCTCTTTTCCACCTCCATCTCTAGCATGCTATTCTTTAACTTAATCTTGATTGCATTAATTTTCAAAAGAACCTCTTCAAGAGGTTTCTTTCCCTCTGGGAGCTGAATACTTTTCTTTTCTTTCTTTCTTTCTTTCTTTTTTTTTTTTTTTTTTGAGAGAGCGAGATCATCCCAGTGGGGAGGGAGAGGGAGAGAAAGAATCTTAAGCAGGCTCCACATCCAGCAAGAAGCAAGGAGCCGTAAGGGGGGCTGGATCTCAGGACACTGAGATCATGACCTGAGCAGAAATCAAGAGTTGGTCACTTAGCCAACTGAGCCACACAGCTGCCTCTGGGAGCCAAACTCTTTAATACACACTTTATACATGAAGATACTAAATATCGAGGGAGGTAAGGTCACTTCCTCAAAGTTCAAAACCAGCAGATGGATGAGTCCCATTCTTATCTAGATCTGGGTTCAAAGATCACAGTAGTTCTAAGATTCTAAGACTTTGAGGAAAGTCATAAAAGTTCCCTTTGCATTCCCATTCTTACATAGAAAGGTCCATCTTTTTTTGAAAGAACCATATAAAAATAAATACAAATTATAAGTCATTTCTAAGATCCTTAAAAATGTATGCATATATAAACTATATACATAGAGTCTAGGTGTTTATGCTAATACTAAGCTAATAATTTGAACCTCAGCTTCTTCATTTGCTAAATGGGGCTAATAATACCAATACCAATTGCTTGTATAATTTAATTGTTCTGACAATCTAAGTATCAACACTCTGAGAGCTATTAAAAAGAAACCCATCTATCTTTCCATTCGAGACCATCTTTCCCCCACATATCTACTGCTCCCTCTTGCTCTCCACCAATAGCATACATTTGGTGACAGAATGAAAAGGCAATGGAGCATGTAAAGATGGTTTCCTGGCCCAGCTCTGTTACCAGATCTCCTGCTCTAGTCACTTTCTCTGCCAGGTTGTGTGGCCCCCATTGATAAAAGGGAAGGGTTTTGCTGGATCACATATAAAAAGCCCAGTATGCTCAGAGTCCATACAAGCCCATCACAAGGGTAGCACTCCATTACTTAGGAGACAACTACATTCAGTTTGCCAGATCCACAGGCTAAAGAAGGTATTCATGGACAGTTCTGTCCTAATGATTCAGCTGCTTTGGCTGGCCATGTATTTTGTAGAAAGCTATAACTAGTCTGGGTAGTGGCTGATGCATTTCACAAGACAAGTTCATTGTGATTATATAAACAGTCACTTTCAAGTCACTGTGGCTGCCTCGTTTTGGCATGAAAACCTGCTCTGATTAAGCTAGGAGTATCAATCTCCTATTTAAATCTCTAGAAAAATTGAGAAAGGAGAAATCAGGGAGTGTATAACCCTATTAGTATAAAAATAATGTTATTTTTTTAAGGTTTCAAAATACCATAGGAAAAGAGCCTTCATATTTATCAACAATTTAACTACTTGAGAAACATCTGATTAAACTCTCAGCAAGAGAAACAGAGTAGAAATATCAGAGCCTTGGAAGTTGGCTGGACCAGGCTTCAAATCCCAGCTCCACCATAAGTTGCTGAAGGACTTTGGGTTTCTAATCTGATCTTTAGTACCTTGATATCTTCACTTGGAACACAGGTAAAATGGTATCTAACTTATAAAATGATTATGAGAATTATGAATTAAATAAAATATCCCAAACACCTAACAGTGCCTATGACTCAGAGTACCTTAAAGTCCACATATGCTAAAGAGAAATGAGGATTTTTTTCTTCCTTGACCCTCGGGTTTGCAATCCAGCGCTTCCTGCCTCCGTGGACACCATCAGTCACTCAGATGCACCAACCAGAAACTTCAGAGCACTCCTCATCACCCTCCTACCGCTAGAAACGTCCCCTTCTCAACTGTTTCGTCAAGATGCCATGCCCATCTTACCTCTTAAATTTCTCAAATGCACCCCCCTTTACCCATCCCCACTGTCACTCTTCACACTCCCACCCTGACATGTCTGAACTGTGCTGTCCCACCTAAACTGGGCTCTTCACATCTGCCTCTACCTCCCCTCCAGGTGACTCTCCACAATGCAGCCAAATCATCTTGTAAAAAGCAAATCTCTGCATGTCCCTCCTCGCTGTTTATACTCCTAGAATAAGCCCAAATTTCTCACAGTGGACTTCACGGCTCTGCCTTAGCTGGCTGCCCCGGCCACTTCTCCAGCTCCATCTTAACTCACCATCCACCCTAAGTGGGGCTCACAAATACATTTACTTTGCATTTCATACAAAACTGTATCATTTTTGGTTTGTTTGGGTTTTCAGCTGGTTTTACCTTAATTTACAATAAATGTATATTACTTTTGTGATAAAAGGAAACAACTTAGAGAGTTATTATAGAGAGCCAACCATCAGGCTGTTAATGGGTCTGGATCCCGAGGGAAAGGACTAACCCTGTGAGAAATGGAAACATTCAGCCTGGAGAAGGCCAAGGCAGAACACATTAAAGGCCTTCAAATTCTTGCAGGGCTGTTGGCCCGCAGAAGGCAGCAGACTGCCCTCTGCAGGGAAGAAGGAGGACCACAGAATGAGCAGAAAGTTCATGGACGCGAATCTCAGTGATGAAGAGGTCTTCCCTACCTTTGAGCTGTTCAACAGTAAAATGTGGGGCCTTGAGGTAGCCAGTTTTACATCATAGAAATCAAGATCTCTGCAACAGAGAGTCTGTGAATAGATTTCCGGGGTCAGCGAGCCCCTCACAGTAGGTTCTAAAACTGTGTAGGCATTTACATTTTTCCAAGGAGCATTCCATAACTTGCTTCAACTTCCTGTAGGATCCAGTGGCCCCCAAATAAAGGAGCACTAACAGGGACCAGAAAACTACTTCTCATTACTGTCATCAAGGGGATTCATGCACTCTTGAAACCTTCATCAGCTCATCTATGCCAGATATTAAAAATCAGAAAAAAAAAATGCAGCTCTAGGGTTTCTTGGTTCTCCCTAGTAACGTTCAAAATAACTTGTTATGGTTTATTGAGAGCAAGGACAATGTCTTACAACGTCTTATATTTCCTCCTCTAGATCAAGCACATCTTCTTGTACAAAGTAAGTGCTTAGTAAATGTTGAATAAATACAAGAAGCAATCCAGGAGCAGATTTTCCTGACAGAATTTTTCCCTTTTGCTGCTTGATGGAATAATTAGACCAGTAAGGCAGGAATCCATATAGGAGTCGGTGTGCAAGGGTAATGATGATGGTGATGATAACTATAAGATGTTATTAGTCACGCACTATGTGTCACGCACTTCATTAAGCATTTTATTTGTGATAGCATGAATAATTCTCACAGCAACTACTTAAGGAAAATGAGGCTTAGATGAATTAAATGACTTATCAAGGTTATATAGCTAGGAAGTGAGTCAAATCAAGGCAGATCAACTATAGCATGTGAGCTCTTCACTTCAAGAGAAAATTCTACTGAGAGGATAATAGTAATACCTGGGCTTTGGTGTCAACTCTGAACTCCGTGAAGAATTTGGGCAAGGCACTTCTCTATCCTTTATTTTTCAAACCTGTTATGTGGAAAAGAGTATACTGAGAAAAATCTGGGAGGCAGCACAGCAAGATGATGGAGAGCATGGACTTTGTTCACTATGAGCACATTTCACTCCATACTCCTGAACATAAGTAGAATACTTGCTTTAAAATCCTTGTCTCCCAATTCTAACATCTGGGTCACCTTGGGGTTATCTCTGTTCACTGCCTTGAGTATGTCCATGTTTTCCTATTTTCTCACACGTCTGTATCTAGTAATTTTGGATCGTATCCTGGATATTGTCCATGATTATATGTGCCAGGTTCTATTATGGTCCTCTGAATAGGTGTGTTTGCTGTTGTTGCCATTTGCTCATTTAAGCAGACATTCAACTTGACTTAAACTCCAATTTCTGCCTCTACTATGGCATCTGCTGAAACTTGTTGGATTTTTTATCTTTTGCACTTGCATGACTCAGGGGTCACCCAGTGATTTGGGCAGAGATCACAAGGCTTCTCTTTTGGTGCTCTCCTTTCTAGATTTTCTCCTCCACTTTCCAGCTTCTTAAGCAGCCCCAAAGTCTCTCTTTCAACTCCTCATACCAATAAGATTACAGGTTTTAGCTCACACAGCAGTAAAAATACTAAGTAAAATCATAAAAACAGGGAACTCCCTCAGTGCCATGCCCTTCTTGCAAGTATGAACTCCCTGCCATTTCTATCTTCCTTAGGTCACTCTCCATTGTGTTCATGTAGTTTATATATACATACATACATACATACTACACACACACTATCCATCATTTGTAATGATCTGGGGAAAGGATGGTCCAACGGGAGCTACTCCATCCGCCAAGGACTCTGAGGTCTGATAGACTTGAGTCACTGCCCTGCTTCTCCCTTAGAACACAGCATTCTAGCCATCATGCTGATAATGGATTACAAGTGACTCTCAGCTCTTAGGGCCACTAATTTCCACCACAGTTTAGCCCAATATATTTTTATTTTCTAAGTGTGCCACACATGAAAAAGATTAAAAAACACTGTCTTAGCAAAGTTACTCTACCTCTTATCTCTTTACAGCCTGACTTTTTTCCCATCAGTCAAATAGGGATAGTAATGAGATCTACCTGAAAGAGTTATTGTAAGAATTCAAGAAGATGGGGCCCCGGGTGGCTCAGTTGGTTAAGCATCTGACTCTTGGTTTTGGCTCAGGTTGCAATCTGGTCGCCCTGAGATCGAGCCCCACGTCATGCTCCCTGCTCAGTGCAAAGTCTGCTTCAGATTCTTTCTCCCTCTCACTTTCCCTCTGACCCTCCCAGCTCCTTCACTCTCCCTCCCCTTCTCTCTCTAAAATAAATAAATAAATAAACAAATAAACAAGTAATTAAAATCTTTTAAAAAATTAGATGATGTAGGTAATGAGAGGTAACGTGTGACACAATGAATATCGAGCCACTCAGAAAAACCTTGGTATGATACTAATATTGTTGGTTTTTAAATCATGAATAACTACTAACGCCAATATAACTATAACTTTGTTGATTTAAATAATATCAGTGACTATTTATGGAAATGTACGATTAGCATGGTAGTGTAAGTATGTTAGGAGTGCCCAAATTCCATGAGACTATTCAGTGTTTCCCCTCCTTCCACCTTGTAAGGAAAATACACCTGCTACTAGGTTCCTGTACTTGGCTCCTAATGAATGGATCAAGATAAAAGCAGTAGGAATGGTAGCTAATTTTCCAACACCAGTAATTTCCTAGGGGTTGGCTGTATCTGGTACTGTTGTAAGCACTTTACACGTATAACCTTGTTTATTATTCCTCAAATCAGTCCCAGGACACTGGTATTTTTATCTGTTCTTTGCCAAAGAGGAAACTGAGACTCAGACTGGTTAAGTATCTTGCCCAAGATTACACAGCTAAAAAGGGCTGGACCAAGGCTTGAATCCAGGGAATGTGTTACCAAGATCTGCTTTCTCAACAAACCATACTTAGGGAAGGAAAGAAATAGAACTGGAAAAAGTGAAAAGGTTAAAATACTTTGCACGGAAAGAAGCAAGGAACTCCCTGATGGGGAAAACCTGCATCTGCAGGCGGAGGGAAAAGGGAAGCCCTGAATGGGATGAATTTTGGAGGGAGATCTAGGGGTGGGGGGCTGGAGCACTCACACGAGAACTTCGGGGATGAGCAGATTTGGGGAAGATGGATGGAATGTATCTCTTTAGACACATTACTATGCAACATGCTTTGTTTTCCTTCTTAAGAATGTTTCAAGACCCAAGATAAAGATTTAAGTTGCTGTTAACTTCTTTTTGGTTTGGGGGCATGAGATAGTTTTGTCTCTGCTAAATGTGATACGACACTGACATTGTTTGAAACTCAAACATTGCAGCTTCAACTGGGTGAGGACGGGGACAGGGACTATAAAAGCGATAACGAGAACCAGGAGGTATGATGATAAAGGGGAGACAGTAATAGGATTTCATGGTTTGTCTTTTTGTTTTGTTTTGTCTTGTCTTTATTTTATTTATTTACTTGTCTCAGAGAAGAGATAGAGCACAAGCAGGGGGAGCAGCAGGCAGAGGGAGAAGCAGGCTCCCCACCAAGCAAGGAGCCTGACACGGGACTCGATCCCAGGATCCCGGGATCATGACCTGAGCAAAAGCAGGTGTCCTGGATTTCATGTTTAGATCCAGTTCTGACACTTATTAGTTGGGTCCTTAGATAAACAATTTAAACTCATAGGGAGGTACTTGTCTCATCTGTGAAATGGGAATAATGATGTCTACTTGTCACCAGTATCCGCGTGGGATTAAATGAGACAGTATATGGATATACGGTATGCCTAACAGAGTACCCAGCTTTATGGGAAAAAAACTGTTCCATTTCCTTCCCCTTCTTTCTCCAACTCTCAAATCAAAACAGGCCCTATAGGAAATAGTTATTGCCTTATGAGAAAAATCATTGCCAGAGTAACAGAACTTTGGTTAGCTGTCCAATTACGCTAATGCCTATTAAACTCATGTATATTTCAATAGACCATACATGATACCAGGACCAAAAGAGGAGAGAAAAAGGCACAGTGATTAATGAAGCCCCAGTAACAGCCAGCCTGATGCCTCATCAACAACCACATGTTTGTTTACTCATCCATAATTTGTTTATTTTTCCTTTTTGAGTCCCAAACTCAGAAAGGGTTGTCAGATGAGAAATTCAATCTGACGCGATTCCCTAGGCACACTTATCCTGGGGCAGACCACACTTTATTTCAGGCTGACAGCTGGCACCTGTGGCCTGCAGTGAAAGAGTCTCTGACACTGATGAAAAGAGACAGGTGGCAGGACTGCCACCAAATGCCACATTTGATTGATAAAGTGATCTAAGTATCATAGGCACCAAGAATGTCATTAGCAATCATTGCTTCCCCTGTAGGAAGCACCCCCGGGCCAAGGAGGCAAGAGAGAATGCAGCCCTTGGGTGTCCATACATGCGGGGGGTGGGGGGTGGGGGTGGTGGTGGGTGTGGTGGTGGTGGTGTGTGTGTGTGTGTGTGTGTGTGTGTCACTGTGAGAGTGGAGGCAGTTCCCATCACTCTAGACCCTAGACCCGGAGTACAGGAAGGCTGAGTTCCAACCCTGACTTGGCCGTTAACAAGCTATGGGGCCAAGGGTAAGTCATTAATCTTCTGAACCTCAGCTTGCAATCTTCTCATCCCCTTTCTATATTCTGAGCAGTTAAATGCCACTTCCTCAGAAAATCCTTCCCTGATCACCTCCACTCCCAGACAAGGTCCAGTCCCCTTACAATATAGTTGAATAATATCTTGCATGGTGTTTGCATTCTACTCGTAATTAGGCAAGCGCTGATTACTTGTTAATTCAATGTCCATCTTCCCACTACATTGTCAACTCCATGAGAGCCGAGATTGCATCTTTCTTGTCAAAGCCGATCTGCTCTACACATGCATCTTCCCTCAGTCTGCTCATCCCCAAATATCTCATTTCATGGGCTCCAGACTCCTGAAAGACCTTTCTCCAAAACTCATCCCTTTCTGGGTTTTTCCTTTCTCCCTCCTATTCTGTCACAGATCCCGCTTTTCTCCACCATGTACTCCCCCGCACCCGCCCTGTTTAGTGTTAATCAGTTTAACCTCTTAGCTTCCCTGGTTCTGTTTCTCTAGTTTCCAAATTACAGTTTTTGAGAAAACAAACCTTGGTAGGAGATTACCTGGATTCAAATCTGGACTCCAGCACTTCCGAGATGGGTGACCTTGGGCAAGCGTCTGGACACACTGGCCCACTCTCTCACCTGAATCTTTTCCTGACTATCTCTGAAGGTCCAGGTCACACACAACTTCCCAGAAAGCCTATCCCTGAGTCCATAGGCATTGCTTGCTATCCCATTATCCTTTTCAGGTACTTCCACGGCACTCACCTGCTGGGTCATTTGATCTGGTCTGTTTAATTGTTTCGCCTGTCTCCCCCGGCAAAAGTGAAGTTCCATGAGGACATTAACCTTCACCTTGTTAACCAGAGGGGCCCAGCCCCACGCACAGTGCCTGGCAAGAACTGTTCTTTCAACAAATATATTTTGAATAAATGAATTAAGCAATAAAGGAATCAGTAAGTAAATGAATGAAGGAGCAAAAGTCGCTATAGAGTATGGTGTCCGCCAGGGTTCTTAGTTGCAAACAGATCCCAACTGTGGCTGATTGCAGCACAAAAGGAATTTGATGGGAGGGTGTTAGTTAACTCAAAGACTTCCTGGGAGGATTCAAAATCTGCTATGGGCTGAAGACTGAGTATTTAGAGCCCAAATCCAGTGACAGGATGTTACGGTAAGAACATCGCTGCTACTGCTGTCTCCCAGCACCAGACAAGGCAGCGTGAGCCACAAGCCTGTCTCATAGTTAGGGACGAAGCAGCAGTGAACAGTGGTGTTGATGCCATTGCTCCAGGAATGGGGTTAACACAACAGGAACCCTGCCCCCATAGCAGTTCCTGCGCCCCAGCTTCAACACATCATGAGCTCATAGTCCAGGTCCGCAGCTGGCACAGCCAGTGGACAGACTGGAGGCCAGACGCCCGCCCCATTATAAGGGTGTGGAGAAAGCAAGCAGCCAACGGTTTCAGCTTCTCCGATGGAAGAAAGGTTGTCACTCTGACCTGGAATCATCAAGTGAGTTTTCCAAACATGGGAATAAGGTTCAGATGCTGAACAGTCAAAAATAATGACAAATTTCTGCTACAATCCTCGATAAATATTAACTGCAAAACAATCCAATTACCAAGAGCTCCCCTTTTGCAAAACAACTGACAGTCAATTTTTTGAAAAGGGAAGACACAGAAAAAAACCTACTGCTTAATTTTCTAAAGCTGTACCAAGGTGGGAACACACATTTGACAACTTTTTCATGAGTTATTCAGTTTGTCACCTAGCTGGATATTAAATGGGCTTCGGTATTGATTTGAGGCAATGCTTGTCCTGCATAGTTCAGTGCTATACACACACACACACACACACACACACAAACACAATCGTTAAAGAGGTTTCGCGCCAACACAGCTCTGGGGATGTGAGCTTGCTGACAAATCAGCCCGGCCATTTTCATGGCTTGCTGCTCACCAAGGAAAAGAAACCTTCAGCTGCTTTCCAAAAATGCAGATGTCCAAGACTTTTGACCAAGGTGGCTGCTGCCTTCCTGGGGCTCTGAACTTGCCAATATTCTCCAACAGGAGTTGATGATTTGGTCTGGGGATGCCCAGTCGTCTCTGATGGCAACTATGCAGCAGGAACCCCCACTACTCCTAACAAAACTTCATCGATCTGAATCACTCTCCCTGGAATCTGATTCTTGACCCATGTCCTAGAAAAACAATACCACAACGGGAGATGGTATTTCCTCAAGTTCCAGGTACTTAGATCATAGTTTCATTCAAATTCCCATTCTTTTTGGAACTTGGTTCTTAGCTTTTCCTTAATTCTGTGAATCTTTCACATAGATAGCATCAGATTCTGTTGCTTTAACCAATAAACTCTTCTTTGTGTGGGTGTGTGGGATGAAACATCTAGATCTACCCTCTTAGCAACTCTAAAGTACACAGTACCATTAACTATAGTTAATGTTGTCCATGAGTGTGCCTAAAAGTTATCTTGTAACACCAAGTTTGTACCCTTAACCATCATCTCTCCAATTCCTCTACCCCCAGCTACTGGAAACCACCAGTCTCTTCTCTGTTTCTATGAGTTCATCTTTTTTGGATTCCACATGTAAGTGAGATCATACGGTATTTGTCTTTCTCCATCTGATGTACTTTACTTATTAGCATAATGTTTCCAAGTTTCATCCACGTTGTTGCAAATGGCAGAATCTCATTCCCTTTTTACGGCTGAATAATATTCCACTGAGCATGTACATGTATGTGTGCATGTGTGTATCACGTGAACATGAGTGGGGGGAGGTAAATATCTGTTTGATAGAATGATTTTATTACCTTTGAATATATAACCAAAAGAGGGAACTGCTAGACCATACGACAGTTCTATTTTTAAGTTTTGACCAACCTCCATACTGTCTGCCATAACAGTTAAACCAATTTACATTCCTACCAACAGCACAATAGGCTTCCCTATTCTCCACATCTTCACCAGAACTCATTATCTCTTGTCTTTTTGATGACAGTTATTTGAACAGACGTGAGGCATTTTTTTTTTCATTTTGGTTTTGATTTGCATTTTCCTGATGATTAGCGATATTGCACGTCTTTTCATGCTGTTCATGGAGCTGTTGGCTACTTGTAGTCCATTCAAGCCCTTTACTCATTTTCTTAATCTGATTATTTTTGTTTTTCTGCTATGGAGTTACATGAGCTCTTTAATATATTTTGGATACTAACCCCTTATCAGATATATGGCTTAAAAATATTTCCTTCCATCCTGTAAGCTGCCTCTTCACTTTGTTGACAGTTTCTTTTGCTCTGCAGAAGCTTTTTAAGTTGACATAGTCCCATTTGTTTATTTTTACATTTGTTGCTTGTTTTTGGTGTCATATTTTAAAAATCATTGCCTATTCCAATGTCAAGGAGCTTTTTCCCTATGTTTACTTCTAGGAGTTTTATGGTTTCCAGACTTACACTGAAGTCTTTATTCCATTTCTAGTTATTTTTCATGAATGGTGTAAGATAGGGGCCCAATTTTATCCTTTCACAAATGAATGTCCAACTTTCTCAACATCATTTATTGAAGAGACTGTCTTTTCTCCATTAAATACTGATGGTTGCTTATTAATAAAGATCAGTTGGTCATATATGCATGGATTTTTTTCTGGACTCTTAGTTCTGTTCCACTGCTCTATGTGTTCACTTTCAGGCCAGTACCATACTGTTTTTGATGACTACAGCTTTGCAATAGTTTGAAATCAGGAAGTGTGATGCCCCTAGCTTTCTTTTTCTTTCTCAAGATTCCTCTGGCTATGAAGGTACGTGTGTGGTTCAATATAAAATTTCAGACTGTTTTATTTCTGTGAAAAAAAATGCCATTAGAATTTTGGTAGGAATTGCAATGGATCTATAGATAGTGTGGGAATTATGGCCATTTAAACAGGATTAATTATTCTAATCTATGAACACAGGATATCTTTCCATTTATTTGTGTCTTTTTCAACTTCTTTCTTCAATGTTTTAACAGATTTTAGTGTATGGAATGGATCTTTTACCTCCTTGGTTAAGTTTTTTCTGGTTTTGTTTATTGGTTTTGTTTTTGTTAGTTTTTGATGCTATTTGATATAAATGGGATTGTTTCCTTTATTTCTTTTTAAAATAATTCATTGTTAGTGGGTAAAAATGCATGGTGTATGGTGATTTTATATCCTGCACTTTTACTGAATTTCCACCTCTACTAGGATTTCCACTACCTTGTTGAAAGGAGTGGTGATAGGCATCCTTGCCTTCTTCCTGTTCTGCTTTCAAACTTTCACTTTTGAGGCTGATGTTAGCTGTAGACTTGTCTTATATGGCCTTTATTATTTGTTGAGTTTTTGTCATGAAAAAGTACTGAATATTTACAAATACTTCTTCTGCTTCTGTTGGGATGGCCATATGGTTTTCATGTTTCATTCCATTACTATGGTGTATCACATTTATTGATTTGTGGGTGTTGAACCATCACTGAGGGTAAGTCCTATTTTATGATGGTGTATGATCATTTTCGTTCATTGTGTAATCCAATTTACTAATATTTTGTCAAGAATTTTGGCATCCATATTCACCAGGAATGTTGACTCACAGTTTTCTTTTTTTTTTTTAAGATTTTATTTATTTATTTGACAGGCAGAGATCACAAGCAGGCAGAGAGGCAGACACAGAGAGAGGAGGAAGCAGGCTCCCTGCTGAGCAGACAGCCCGATGTGGGGCTAGATACCAGGACCCTGGGATCATGACCTGAGCTGAAGGCAGAGGCTTTAACCCACTGAGCCTCCCAGGCACCCCACAGTTTTCTTTTCTTACAGTGTCCTTACCTGGCTTTGGTGTCAGGGTAATGCTGGCCTCATAAAATGAATCTGGGAGTGTTCTCTCCTCTTCAGGTTTTTGAAAGAGTTTGAGAAGGGTTAGAATTAATTCTTCTTTAATGATTGGTAAAATTTACCAGTGATATCATCTGGTCCTGGGCTATTCTGCGTTGGGAGATTTTGTATTATATGCTCAATCTCTTCACTCATTATTGGTCTGTCCAGATTTTCTATTTTTGCATGATTCAGTCTTATTAGGTTGTATGACTCTAGGAATTTATCGATTTCTTCTAGTTATCCAAGCTGTTGGTATATAATTGTTCACAGTAGTCTCTTAAGATCTTCTGTTATTTTTATAGAATCAGCTCTAATATCTTTTCATTTATCATTTTATCTGCTCTCTTTTTCTTAATAAGATTAGTTAAAGTTTTGTCAATATTGTTTATCTTCTCAAAAAACCAACTCCTACTTATCTTTTCTACTATATTCCTATGCTCCATTTCATTTATCTCTACGGTGATCTTTATTATAGCCTTCCTTCTGCTAACTTGGGGCCTAGTTTGTTCTTTCTCTAGTTCCTCAAGGCATAAAGTCAGGCTGTTTATTTGAGAATTCTCTTTTTTCTTAATGTAGGCTTCAGGAGAGAAGTACCTTCTGTCAGCCATGTTCGGGACTCTGGGCTCTTCTTTGGACCCCTTCTACGGATATGTCTTTTCCATACTTCTTGTTCCCTCTTAGGTGGGAATTCTTAAGATTCTGTGCCATCTCTCTCTATCCTGCAGAGACAGGCTAGGTGATGATAGCTTCCTATTTGCTTTCCTTAGGACGATGCTGAACCCTCAAGTGAAGTTTGTTTTCACCCAAGCGCATAGAGCAGGGAGATCTTTCTGTGCATACTGACCAGTCAGGCATCTGCAGAGGCTGGCACCTACCACCCTAGGGGGCCCACACAAAGCCAAGGGTAGAGAATCATCATAAGGATGATGCCATAAGAGGCATGAGGAGCCTCTGTGGCCACTGGGGTGATCTCCAGATGAGGTGTCCCCAGAGGCTCACGGATGGGCTTCCTGATGTAGTCTGCAAACTGGCTCATAGGCCCTGTGTCCCTCTGATGCTCCCCGAGAGCCCTGGTAGCTGTTCTCCCAGCAACCCCCCACCACCTCCCAGTTGTACAGCACATCGCGGCATTCCGCATGAGGCAAAACCAAAAGAAGGCTTATTGGCAGCATCTCACATAGCTGGGGAAGCCAGGCGCTCATTAAGTTTTGCCCAGGGGAAAGGTGTGGGCCAAGAAGGTCTCTCTTGGCAATGATCTGTGCCACCTCGAGGGAGAAGTGACAGAGGTAAAGTAAAACAGTTCCTCATACCTCTTCAATGTGTTCAATCCGGGACTGTTTTTGTTCCAGTAGTGCTCTGGAACTTCTCTACTGAGCACTTTGACTCTTCTCCAAAGGTGTTGTCGTCCTCGGGTGACTGTCCAAATCGGTGCACTCTGAGGAGGAAGACAAGAGAAAACTCCTTTTTCTGCCATTTTGCTGATGTTAGCTCATAATGAGCTTTAAATTATACAATCTCTTCCAGAGGTAACCTGATGATGACTTATAGAGTAATAGAATTATAAAATTATTTATCAGTTATATTATAATTTAATTATAATTTATATTTATATATATTTATTAAATATCTATTATATCATATTAATGTTTATTATATTTATAAGTTATATTATAAGCTAATTATAGTGTATTTATAATTATAAAGTTATTATTTATGAGTTATAAATAATAACTTATAGAATAATATTAGTGATTAAAGCTTAATGAAGCACCTATTATGTCACAGGCTTCTGGAAAATGCTTTAGAAACATCACAAAGCCTTCACAAAACCTTCAAGGGAGATACTAATTTTCTGTCCATTTTGCAGTTGAGAAGGTTGCAGCTTGGACTGGTTAATTGCCTAGTCAAGGATGCACTCGTGGAAGTGGCTAAGCTACCAGTCCCATCTTAAGCCAAGGCCCAGGCACTTGCCCCCTCTGCACTGGACTATAAGAACGGGATTCATTCATTCACTCCTTCACTCATGTATTACTTACTGACCGGACATTTGTGTTTTGCTGGATTCTGTTCTACACACGAGGGGTAAAAGGAAAACAAGAGTCTCCATGCTTATAAAATCTCAATCCAATGGTGCAGGCAAGCAATAATAATTAACAACAAATAAAACAACCTTATAGGTTCTAACTATAAGGACAAAGCAGGAGACTAAAGGCTAAGGAGCCAGAGTGGAACAGAAGTGGTAGGACTATGTGGCAAGCGGTGAGAAGCCTGGCAAACATCTCACACAGAGCATCTGAGACAGACACAAACCAAGAGCTTTCAACCTTGAGGCAGGCGTGAGCCTAAGGTGTGCAAGACACAAGAAAGCTTTAATTTCTACCGTGAAGTGAGAGAGAATAAATGAGTAGAAACTTAAGTCAGGTTGACAGGCAGAAGCCGGATGGTGACAGGAACTTCCAACTGCGGTCCCGTCTCTAACAGCGGTATGTCCTCAGCAAACTCACTAACCCTCCCCGAGTTGTTTCCTTACTTGCTAAAAGAGAACGTAAAAGTCGGAGGAGGGGACCTGGAAGGTCTTTCCTTGTCCTGAGATTCTATGGTGAGCTAGAGAATACGAGGGATGATGGGAAAAGGCAAAGACTGAATAATGAATCCAGCCTAACCAATGGTCACCTTGAACGTCTCCATCTTCTTGTGTGTGAGTCAAGTGAGAGTTTGTAGATAAAACTACTCTTTCCAAGTATTGTAGGCCCATCTGATAACATGTTTGTTTCATCGTTCACTAAATACAAGGAGATAAGCCAAATGCCTCTGACATTTAAATCAAGGAAATGAGAAACATGTTGGATATCAGTGAAATGCCCCACCCCACTGATGAAACATTTTAATCTGATGGCGGTCTGGTGTGAGATATCTACTGGACACTTCTACTTTGCTGATTTTTTTCTAGAAAAATAGCTTCTAGAACCAGCTATGGTGGAGGTGAGTGGGTTAAATCATCTTTGAACCAAACAAGTCAAAATAATAGATGAAATTCAGTCATATACAGAATATAAAGCTAACCGAAACACATTTCTCATGATTTTTCCTTGTGATATAACAATATGCATAGGAAATTACCTTTGTATAACAATAATCTGATAAGCAAAGGCACAGATAATGTCTGGAGTCAAGCTTGCTACCCAGTGTGTCCAAGTTCCAGAAAAATCTATTCATTCCTTTAAGAAATGTATATTCTAGAGAAAATCTATAGTCAGGAAGTAATTACTCAATTAAGTATATGAGTCAAACATGTGGAAAATGCTACAATAAAATGGAATAGCATCATGGAAGTCCACAATAGGCTAAAGAAGCCTATGTCATTTTTGAGTCAACATGGAAAGGAAGTAAACTGCATACTGATAGCGAGTGGTTTCAAAGCAAATCTGAACCCAGGCTTTAGGGTTTTTGAAGCTAGATACCATCTTGCCAAATGAAATGCTAAGAATAGCTAACCTATTTCCAGACTTAATATTAACCAGAAATTCACTCAGTCCAAAACGCTAATAATACTTGTTTATGATAATGAAGAAAATGTATTATTTTGTGGGATACCAGAAACACCTGCTCGACACAACTGGATAATCTTGCTTATTTCTTTTAGAGCTCCTAAGCAATGAAAAAGCAAAAACCCCACAACCTTTATGCCTCATATAGAAGTAATTATATAAATGACATTAAAGGAAGATAACTACAAAGAACTTGGAATATTTTGGTGCAGGTATAACTGAATGTGTTTACACTGAAATATATTCACAGACAAGTGTTTATAACAAAATATAAATAGAAAAAAATAATCCATTAAGGTGTTGAAGCAATTTTGAACAAAATGGTTATTTGAATGGTTCCTAATTCTTTCTAATTTCTTATAACCCCCATGCAACTCAGAATATAGAAGCATATAATACATTTTGTCCACTAAAAATAAGCAAAAAGGCCTTTTTGATTTTAAAAGCCTCAAGAAAACTGGGATGCCTGGGTGGCTCAGTCAGTTAAGCATCTGACTCTTGGTTTTGGCTCAAGTCATGATCTCAGGGTCCTGAAATCAAGCCCCGCATCGAGCCCACTTGGGATTCTCTCCCTCTTCCTCTGCCTTTCTCTCTTCCTCTCTCTCTCAAAAATAAAATAAATAAATAAATAAATAAATAAAATCTTTAAAAACTTCAAGAAAACTAAAAAGAGTGAGAAGAGCTTTAGCTTGGTGCTTAGTAATTTTACCTTTCATGTGATTTTTTTTCAAATGCCACATGATTATTCAGTTTAGTAACCTACTCCAGCAGCATGTGCGCGCGCACACACACACACAAATCCACACACAAATCCACACACAACCATTTGCAAATATTAAGCTATTCTAACCATCATGGAAAATCAGAATACTTTGACATCATTATTAAGAAGGAAGGAGGAACATAAAATCAGGTAACCCTAGATGCATTAATTCCAAAACAAGATTATATGAAGCTTAACATAAAACCTGATGCAATGTCAGGGATTATGCTGGTTTTCATTCAAATGTGACCTTTCCCCTCAAAATAATCCCAAGTAATGAGGGCAAACGTTTTCTTAACTCTAACGTTTTCAATAACTCTCAGTAGTATCTGATTGCAGAATTTCTGAATTAGAAGGGACCCTTTGGGTCATCTCTTCCTACATCCTAATTAATGATATTTTGCTAGTGTTATTTTCAGACCATCAGAATACACGTAGAACAAAACTTGTTCATTATGAAAAGCCCATGAGCCAGAGTGAAACCACACTCCTTCTGGCCATCCATAGATGCCCCCACACCTGCTTCTAATCCACATTTCAAAGGTGGGGCACAATGACCCATGGGGACCAATATTCAAAAGGCACTTTACATTGACCACAGCACTCCAATAATATTACAGAACGTAGTGTGTGTTTTGCTAATATTCTCTCTTGCCCTCTTTCTATCAACTGGACAAAAGAAACACAGTTTGCCTCTACAGTATGCCCAACAGATTAGCAAAGTCCTTTTGCCTCAGCTCATGAACTTGTTCAACTTCCTTATCTCAGATCTTCACCATGTCCTGCGCCTCTGTAACCACACTGCACAGACTCAGAACAATGTGTGATCATGTTCCTGTGCAAAAGTCTCCTCAAGTCGTACAGAGGGGTTTCCCAGGGATCTGGCACTTGCTATGTGGCATGAGAAATATGCAGACAAACAGAGGGATGAAAGAATCTCTTACATTCAAGAAGTTTTCATTGGCAAGAAAGGTAGGGGAATGCCAAGGACACGGGGAAGATGTATGTATCCCAGATCATCAAAACAGAGGGAGAGCAAAATACTATCAGCACAAAGAAAACAGAGCAAGGAGGTCAATCTGGAGAACCCTGTAAGTTCTACACAGATAGGACCTTTGGGCTTTCTTTTTTTTTTTTTTAAGATTTTACTTATTTATTTGACAGAGATCACAAGTAGGCAGAGAGAAAGAGGAGGAAGCAGCCTCCTTGCCAAGCAGAGAGCCCGATGTGGGGCTCGATCCCGGGACCCTGGGATCATGACCTTAGCCAAAGGTGGAGTCTTTAACCCGCTGAGCCACCCAGGCACCCCACCTTTGGGCTTTTTAAAAAAATATTTTATTTATTTATTTGAGAGAGAGAGCACAAGCAGGGGGAGCAGCAGAGGGAGAGAGAAGTAAGGAGCAGGGAGCCCAGGTGAGGGGCTCGACCCCAGGACCCTGAGATCATGACCTGAGCTGAAGGCAGACACATAACAGACTGACCCACCCAGCATCCTGGAAATCTTTAGGCTTTAAAGGGCACATAGATTTTTCCCAATGGAAAACAACAGGAATGACATGCTGAAAAGGGAACAAAATAAGTGAACACAAGTATACAATGAATGTGGGAAATGAGATGGAAAAGACACAGTCAGACAGCACAACAGGCACACAAAAAAACGACTGGCTGAATGAGTGATTATCAGGGCAAAGGTTGTGGAAGAGTAAGGGAGGGTGCATAAAACCAGGGAAAAAGTTCGAGAGTAAGTACAGAAGAGCTTTCAAGTCCGTGCTACAAAGTGAAGACCACATCTTCGAAGCAGTGAGAGTCATCTGAAGTTTCAGAGACCGTAAGGATCCAGATTCATGTTTTAGAAAAATAACTTATGGAACTATCCTCCAATGGAACTGGTTGGAGGATAAGAAATGAGGGAGGGAAACTATCTCAAGATCTGAGCTTCTTAAAAATTGAGACCAAATATGATGAGTGAGTGAAAGAGATCAGTGATAGAAGGTAAAAAAATTAAAAAAAATAAAAAAAATTTGGAAGAGAAGATGAGCTTAAATTGCAAAGTCTCTACGAAAGGATAAGGGAATACAAAATGTTTCTTTTCTGAATCACTGGATTCACACAAAAGGATTCACTGATATAAAAAATCCCTGGGGTTCCACTGGAGGAGTCCTCTTATTCAAACTGCTGAGCAATTACATATGGAGCTCAGGACCCAGGATGATGCAGAGGGGAGAAAACGCAGCCATGACCTTGGCCTCATGTAGCATAACCTTCTCACGTCATACTGAAGACCGATATTTCATGTATGGAAGTAAATGTATTCACACCAATTAAAACTAGAAATGAGTCAAAACCTCCAACAAATTACAATTAGATTTAGAACTGGAATGACTCTGGGGATTAAAATTAGACAAACAGTTGTACCATTTCCTTTTTGACCTTTGGATCGTTGGAAATAACTATAATGGGAAAACACTATTCTTAACATTTAAAAATCCAATAAGGATTACAAAGTAACTAAAACTACAAAATTCAATAGACCTCCCCAAACCCACTTTCAAAAGGATTCAGAATATAAAGAGAATTCATGTATATTTTAAAGATGTCCTTGAAGATTCTTGCTTTGGGTTGTTGCATAAATATGCTTAATTTAATTTTCTTGCTCTGAATGTTACTGGAAAATGTGAAAGAGGGAAAATCCAGTTTTTTCTTTGCTGGTTATTGAATGTGAGACCCTGAAGACATTCATATATCCTTTCACGTGCACCATCTGGTTTTTTTCTCTCTTCTTTAAAAGAATAAAGACAAAGCACATTTTGTTTTCTATCTATCAAGATCCAACTGATTGATACATAATGCCATCCAAACTTGATACCCACCTTTGAAGAACCGAGTCAATTCTGCATGTGTAATTCATTTAAAAACCCATTTACCACAAAGAACCTTTCCTACAGCTTCTATAGTACATAAAGAGAACCACCTAAAGAGGGTATCAAAAAGAGCTACACTTCTTTTTTTTTTCCTTCATAGCACAAGTCATGAAATCTTATTGGGAAGAATGCAAATTATTTATAATTGTCTCCTTCTCCCTATTTTACAGATCTTTCTTTTCTTTTTTTTTTTTAAGATTTTATTTATTTATTTGACAAACAGAGATCACAAGATAGACAGAGAGGCAGGCAGAGAGAGAGGGGGAAGCAGGCTCCCCGCTGAGCAGAGAGCCCGATGTGGGGCTCGATCCCAGGACCCTGGGACCATGACTTGAGCCGAAGGCAGAGGCCCAACCCACTGAGCCACCCAGACACCTCTGGGTCCGAGATTTCATTCTACAATACTGTAGACCTGTCTCATTTTACTATGAGCATGCCTTTTATTATTTTTTAATTAACGTGTATTTGTTCTTACTACAAATGTAATGTAAGTTCAAAGTAGAAAGATTCAAAAATAGTTAAAAGTGAAAAGGAAATGAAAAGGACGGAGAACAAAAGCAAGAGCTGCCTCTGACACTCACAGCCTACCACGCTACTCCCCTGCTGCAAATAAGCCAACTTGCAGATACCAGCCTCGGGCACGATTACACGGGGACCGTGACAAAATGACACAAAGCAGGCACTTTGCAGTTTTGTGTGGGCACAGACTATGGCAGGGTCACTGCGCCTCCCGCACAAAATCAAGCACTCCCTCTCTCAGCCCAAACGGATGACAGCTACTTCTTTACGGATTACAACTCACCCTCGTCCGCTCATCCTAGAGGTAAGGTCAATCTAAGATGCCCAATGACAGAACCATCCCCACTTTCTGATAGTCCCCAAGCTAGCATGAACCCTTGCTTCCTTAGAACCTCCCACAAGTCACTCAACGGAAACCCAAACCCTATCATAGGTCCTCTCTCATGCCAAGCTATCCCATGATCGTCCATGGCGTGTGTTCTCTCTGGCTAGAACTTGTTCAACTATCAAAATGTTCCCGAAGATCTTTGGCTGGAAGGCATTGACAATACCATTGTCATATTCTGCTACATCTCCTCTTTCTTTGCGCCATGACAGATAATAGTGAACGACAAGCACATCCTGAATGATGAACTGTGTTCCAGTTGCTGTCCTAGTGTTCTCCCTATATTATCCAACAACTGTCACTGTAACCCTACAAAGTGCATATGATTATTTCTACTTTAAAGATGACAGACAGAAATGGAAAGATGAAGCAATGATGCTTTAAATCAAGGATTCTCCCCCATGGCATATTTGGGGCTGGATAACTTTTTGTTGTGGGGAGTGGTCATGGGCATTACAGAAAGTACACCAGCATCTCTGACCTCCAATCACAAGATGCCAGAGCTCTGTCCTCCTCTCTCTGAGCTATAATAATCAGAAGTGTCTCCAGACAGCACAGATGTGCCCTGAAGACAAAAATCTCCCCCAACTGAGAACCACTGCTTTAAATGACTGGGATGACACTGTATATCTTCATTTCCAGTTTTTTGTTTGAGATTTTATTGTGTTTTCCCACTGTTAACATTTTTTAATTCTGCCATCATAAATTTTAATGGGTACAGAAATGTATATACCCCAATATATTTACAGATTCCCTACGATGGGCCATTTCATTTATTTTCAATTATTTTGCTGTTGAAAATAATTCCCTAAGGAATATCTTGGCACACAAATTATTTCCTATTCCTCTAACTTTCTTCCTTAGACTCAATTATTAGGAAAAAGGAATGATTGGACTAGAGGGTATATTTATTTTTCTTTTTATTACTTTCCAGAAAAAAAATGACATTTCCTTTACTTTCTTTTTATTCACCAACTGGTTCCGCTAATATAATTAAATAAGATATAGGTATCTCTTCAAACTCTCTGAACAACCTAAATTTAATTTCTATTCTTTTGCTGAAATATACAGAGCTCACTCTTTGCCACATTCAGAGAACACCATATTTGGAGCCAGAAATCCAGCATCCATACTTAAACAACCACAGACCCCCAAAACACAGGATGAATGGGATGAAATAGTTGGAGCCTGAGACTGTGAACAGCAAACTTTGAAGAACCTTCCACACGAGGTGTACTGAGTTGAAGAGAGTACCCGCAAATTCACGTCTACTCAGAACGTCAGAATGTGAACTTATTTAGAAAGAGGATCTCTGCGGATGTGAGTAACTTAGGATGCGGTCATACTGGGTTGGAGGAGGAGGCATAATCCAATGACCAGTGTCCTCCTAAGTAGCAGGCAACTTGGACCCACAGGGAAAATGGCAGTGCACACACATACACACACACAGAGAAGGCCATGTGAGAACAGGGGCAAAGACGTGGCACAAGCCAAACTTGACTAAGCATTACCAGCAACCAGCAGCTGGAAGGAAGAGTCCTGCCCTGTGGACAGCTTGCAGACTTCGGGCCTCCAGGCTGTGAGCAAATCAATCTGTGCTGTTTTAAGTCATCTGGTTTCTGCTACTCTGTGCCAGCAGCTTGGGCCAGGATAAGGGCCTGGCCTTTACTCTGTCAAGGAAAAGCCACTCAAGAAAATTCAGTAGGAACTTGTTAGTATCCTAAGAAAAGAGGGCTCAGTAATCCACAGGTGGGGAAGGAAGAGAAAGAAGATGTCTTTTTAATTTTCAAGTAAAGAATGGTGACACGTGTGTGTGTGTGTGTGTGTGTGTGTGTGTGTGTAGGTGTGTGTTTATTATCTTCACCATCATTTTATAAAGATTAGAATATTATAATAATACCAATGTAGGCTGATAATCATCTCAGAATATTATCAAAACTTAAATATAATATTTGTAATTTCTGAATGTCCTCATTTTGCCAAGGACTGGTAAAAATTCAGTCAGGGATCAGCACAATTCCCCCCCATGGTTCATTAAACCCTTACTAATTCTAGCCTATCTGCAAATATAACCATCCCCCAAGAGAGGCACCACCGTGGACAAAGGAAGGGACATGGGAGCCACATCAGCATTTTGCAAACTGTCTCTAGAACTCAAACATACTCTCTTGCATTTCCTCAATATTTTCACATGCACAATTGACTTAGGTTTACTAAAGAATAAATCATAAGAATCTGAAATGAAATAAATTCTGGAGATGCCAATTCCAGCTGTTCCTAGAACCTAAAGAGATGCTCAGACCCAGAAAGCAGAAAGACTTAGAGCTGACTACTCAACCAGCATACAGCAAAGCTAGGACTGTTTGAAACCACATACATTGGTGCCCCTGGGTGGCTCAGTTGTTTAAGCGTCTGCCTTTGGCTCAGGTCATGATCTCAGGGTCCTGGGATCAGCCCAATCTGCTTCTCCTTCTCCCTCTACCCTTCCCCATCACTCCTGCTCTCTCTTTCCCTCCCTGTCACAAATAAATAAAATATTTTTTAAAAAATGAAACCACACAGGTTAACTCCAAATTTACTGGTCTTTCCTCCACTATTCTTTGCCTTGGTTGGTTTTCTCCCAGCTTCACGTTTTGTGTTTTACCTCCTCAACTCAAGGCTAAGCTCTTAAAGGTCAAAGACCATTTCTCGGGTGTCCTTCCAGGGTTCTCTTTCTGGCTGAGCATTCAGTGCCTGTCTGTTTAACAGACGTGGAAGAAAAGAAACAGGCAGAGGCTTACTTTCAGCTGTGATGAAGCCTTGTTGCTACAGGTAGGAAGTACCCTCCTTCATCCTTCCATAAAACTCTTTAACTGAACCAGACCCCTCCCCCTCCTTGCTCTCCTCTGTTTAGCCTCTCTATCTCTTTACCTTCCCTTCTGCTTTAGTGATTGATTAGTATTTCCTCCCACATTTCCTGTGGCTAGATATGTTTGGGTTGGATTAAAATTATAAGGCTTTTCTGGACTTTTGAAGATTATAATGCTGTCATTCTATAGCAAAAGGAAGACAATAACAAAATGGCAAAGGTAGGTGATCAGACCCTCGAGGGAAGAGAATGGAAGTACTTATTTTTTTGTCTCACCAGAGAGCACTTTCTTAATCATCTACTTTGCACTGCTCTTTCTCTGCAGTACAACACATCAGAAAACACCCCAGTCAGGAGCTCTAAGGACCTCTGTTTAAGGTTCTTAATTTTTCTAAGACTCAGTCTGTACATTTCACCATTTGGGAATTTCAAATTGAGCCTATTTACTTAGCAGGGTGTTTGTTGGGATGAAATAGCATAAAAATGTTCTATAAATGATAAGGTGTTACATGAAAGAAAGTAATTATCATCTTACTAGTTAAAATGAGTAATTCCTACTGAGAAAAACAAAACAAAATTTAAAAAATAAATAAATAACCCTAAAATAGAAAGCACAAAACCAATACTAAGTGCTCCTGGTAAAGAAATATTGTTTTCATTAGCCAGATTTCTTTGTCCAATTTCCTTGATTCCTTTTCTTGCTTCTCTGTAACTCCAATTGAAAATGCAACAATATTCTTCAGTTGGCAGGGCCTGTCACATTAACGTATCGATCAAGTGATGGTTTTTCCAAGGGCCTAGTGTGGAAACGTCCATTCACAAGAAGCCAATTATATAAAGAGTGCAAAATAGATAATTATCAATGCCCATCTTTGCCATATTTTAGTTCTCTTTGCTGAAATAAGAAATGAAGACTCACGGTTCAGGGCCTAACAGCTGTTGACTTTAACCACTGGTCCTCTACAAAAGATGGGGCCTCCACTAACATACTATCAAAGCACAGAAAGTTATCCCAGAGATACGTCTCTACAGCTTTTTGATCATGCAGCTATGCATAAAGCGAATTTGAGATATATTCCTAATACATGTATTTTCTGGTAAAGTCACATGTTCCATTATACTGACATAGTATACATTTTAGGAAACGTACAAAAAGTTAAAAGATAAAGTCAAAATAGATAAATACAAAACTTTTCATGTTTGCCTCCAGCATCTGAGTAGTCTTGCTGACTTCCATCCAGGGTGAGAACCCCATTTTGGAGACTATCCAGTTCTATCATATCAAGGAGATGACTGCGGTGAGCATTATCTGCTTGTGCCCCGTCCTGTCCCAAATAATAACTATGTTTCACGCTGTATGGCTATGTTAATAGGGCTCATCTAGGAATCGATCTATTCACCACTGTACACATTTGTTCATTACCCCCTGGAGCACTTGGGGCATTGTCTGATGTCCAGATTTCTCAGCAGGCATTGATTGGGCTGAAGCCTCTGGTGATTCATTGGTCTTCCCAGATGGAGTGGTCAACCTCACATGCCCTCTTCTTCTACAACTTACTTTTCTTTGGGGGCTGAAAATATTGCAGTTTTATTGAAAGTACTTGCAAGCTTTGGCACCAAAATAGCTGCATTAGCAGGAGAGAGAAAATAGGTGTCCTCACAGCCTGGAATTGTAACCTGAAAGGCAGCACTGAAAAATCCCCACGCACGTCTACATTTTCTCTGACACCATCAGAAAATTGGGATTTTGTAAATGGCAAAATGTCTTTGCAGTTTCATTTTTACCTGAAAGGTCTATTTTCTTCTTTATTAAGTCATTTTTTAAAGATTTTATTTATTTATTTGACAGACAGAGATCACAAGTAGGCAGAGAGACAGGCAGAGAGGAGGAAGCAGGCTCCCCGCTGAGCAGAGAGCCTGACACAGGGCTCAATCCCAGGACTCTGGGATCATGACCCGAGCTGAAGGCAGACTTTAACCCACTGAAACACCGAGGCACCCCTCGTAAGCCATCTTTAATTTTAATGCAAAAATAGAGTTTTAAAGTCATGAATAACATGTAGATGGATGCCTTCTGGGAGATGGCTCATGTTTACCCTGTTGCTGTGAGTATCCCTATTTTGCTTAGGATTATGCTCGCCCAGCTAGAGGGACTCAAAAGTAAAGGATGGGGCCTCCACCTGGCCCCACCATGTTGCTCACTGTCCATCTATGGGACTTTGACAAGTCACTTAATTTCTCTAAATCTCACTTAAGAGCATTAATTACCACAAGGAAAATTGGGGACAATTTCTATGTGCCAACACTCTTTCTTCTAAGTTACACCTGAAATATCTCAAATTGTAAATCCAGAGCATAAGAACTCAAAGAAGTGTAGAAAAGGAGACTGGGAGATACACTTGCAGCTATGGAATAAGAAAGTCATGGGAATGAAAGGTCCATCACAGGGAATATAGTGAACAGTATTGTAATAGGGTTGCACAGTGACAGATGGGAGCTACTCTTGTCATGAGCCTAGCATAACATGTAGAGTTCTTGAATCACTCTTGTTGGACGGCTGAAATTAATTCAACATTGTGTGTCAACAATACTTCAATTAAAAAAATTTTTTTAAAGGAGGCTTCTAGATCATCAAAGAACATCTTGAAGATAAGGAAATAGAGGGTCAGAAAGGTTGACTTGCCCAACTCATAGAGCTAATATTTTTAAACACCGGAAATGATTTTGATTCGAGGAGAAAAACTGCCTCACAAAAAAGAATTTTCCATGAGAGTCCGCAATATATCAGGAACTGAACCTAGCATCCCAAGTACAAACCCACCACTCTTTTGGTGGTATATGTCTCTGGTACTCACACACAGTTGGCCCATAAACCATGTGTGTTAAAATAAACTGAATTATTCTAGCTAGGGGATGACATTTGGAACCCACTACAGGTGGCATTCTTAGTATTGCCTCTTTAAGCTTAAAACATTTTCTAAGTACTTTCCAGTGGCTTCAGAAAGGCTTGTGGGGGGGGGGGATTTTTCAGCACTGCCTCTGATAATGGAGATTCAAATCAAACTCCATCTGCCAATATACCCAACATTTATCATGTAGTTTTCAAAAGAGCTGCTCACTGCGCGAGTTTAGGTTTCTTCCCAGTTTTAAGCAGCTAAAATTCTCAGTGGCCTCACGCTCCAGTTGTGCTTGAACTCTGACCATCACCCTCTCCAGCCTCCTCATCTCATCCATGTCTTTTCAGACTCTCAGCTCACTACCCTGCTACTGCTACTCCCTGTCACCACGCTCACACACCCAAATCTTTCTTCTTAAAATAAAACAAGGCAGAGCCTTCCATCTTGTGCACTCCCTCTACTTCACCCCATCTCCTTCCTTCAAGAGCTAATCTTTTGAAGAAGGCTGTCTGCACACCCTGCATCACACATTCTCATTTTCTCCTTTCTTCTTCTCTTTCCTCTCTCCCACAACCTGGCTTCTGCTCCCAGTGTCCCACAGAAGCTGCTCTCCCTCAAATCACAATGGTCTCTTGGTTGCTAAATCCAGGGGAGACTTTCAAGTCCTTTCTACAACACTGGACCCCAGAGGTATGCCTTTCTTTCTGGCTTCTAGAACCAATTTCCCTTGAGTTTCCAACCTCTATAGACACTTTTTGTGTCCAGGGTTCTTTTTCATCACCTTGCCCACTTTTTGGTATTGGCCAAGGTTCTATTCTAGTCTTTTTTCTTTCTTCACTGTTATCCATGATTGCAAGCATCTTCTATGCTGTAATGAATGTCAAGTTCTCTTCTCCGATGCAGGCTTCTCTTCTGACCCCAAGACCCTTGTGTAAACTGCCTCCTGGATAGCTTAGCAGAGTGGTGAATACTCCAGGCGCTACCTAGATCCCTTCTTCATGGCTTTCTATCCATCCCACTGTCCCCTGGCTGCCAGGAGTATTAGCTGTGGACTGCTCACAGCTGTAGCCCTCACTGGACCCTGCACCATCAAGGAAACCCACAGTAAATGACTGGTTAGTGGGGGAAAAAAGGCCAAACCTCTTGCTGCATTTCGTAGGACTATAAAGTGCCATCCAGAGCTCTGGGTAGAACTGGCTGACTTCTCAGTTAGAACTTCATTTCACATCTTGTCTCTTTGCTTGTTCCTCCATCCATCACTGCCCTGTAGAGTTATCTCCTGTGGAAACTCCCAGTACATCTTCAGCATTCAGCTCTCTGTCTCAGGGGACCACCGTCCACATCAAAAGAAAACTCATCACCCTCCCCTATAAACTTATAAAATCTTGTTCTTTAACTTATTTAAAACTTTAAGTATCAACCATATAATAAATAGTCACATTAGGACTCAGAGGCCAAAGCAGAACTCCTGGAAGAGCTAGCTTTTCCTTTAATTGTCAGACTTGAGAAGAGTTTAAACCAAGAGTTTAAACCAGACCCACTCGAACTGGGGCCACACCCTACTCTCTCCACCTTCTGGTTCCAGGGGAGTGGACTGTGTCGTGGCTGTACCGCACCCAAGGTTGTGGTTCAAGGGTAGTCAAGGCTTCTTCCTCCTCCCTTCCCACCTCCTCCAACATTCGCCATCTCAGTAAACCGGACCATTACCTACATACTTTTACCCCACATTATCAGTCACTCACCAAGTCCTACCCATTTTCTTCCCAAATAACCTCCCAGGTTAATCTTTTCTCCACTTTTACTCTAATTTCCCCGGTTCAGGAAAATATGTCCTCTCTCCAATTATCGCAGTGCTGTCTAACCAGCTGATTCCCTCACCCCTGGAGTGGCTATACGGAGCCAGGACAGTCAGGACTGACCACTCATTTACCTCTATCCAAGGAAACTTCATCCAGGGGCACCTGGTGGGCTCAGCTGCTTGATGAGCCAACTCCTGATTTTGGCTCAGGTCATGATATAAGGGTCCCAGGATCAAGCCCTGTGTCAGGCTCTGGGCTCAGCAGGGAGTCTGCTTGAGGATTCCCTTCCCCAACCCCCTTCTCCTGCTCTCTCCCTCTCTCATACAAAGAAAGAAAAAGGAAGGAAGGAAGGAAGGAAGGAAGGAAGGAAGGAATTTTTTTTAAAGAAATAACCTCATCCAGGGTTCCAAATCACCACCAGAGCCCTGCGATTTCTTATACAACATTATCATTGTGTGTACGTCACGCTGTGAAAAACACCAAAATCACTGCTATTACTGTAAGGCCCTAATTTGTCACCCTACCAAGCGTCAGTCCTCTCCTACGGTCGGTGGTGTGCCCGGAAGATGGGGACTCTGTATCTCCTGTTTTTCCACTTCCTAGTGTTCAGCCTAAGACTAACCAATAGTTGACATTCACCACATATTTGTTGACAAAATCAACAAACCCATCAATCAGTTCTTCATAAGAAGGAATGAATGGAAATGGAATGGAAAGGAGGCAATAATGAACAGAAGAACGGGAGAGGACAAGAAACCTCTTTTTCATTCTTCCAGGAGTCTCATTCCTGACGTTGAATTGACTGTCATGATAAATGATCTATCTTAGAAGATAAGAGGAAGGTTGGTAAAGTTCTGAAGAACAAGGTTTTAAATTATAGCTACATTTTCTCATTTTGTCCTTTTAGTTTGTAATCTCCAAGAGGGCTAATAATACCAGTTTGTGCAGTGAAGTCGTTACTCAACAGAGAGGGATCAATAAATACTAATTGATGATAAGAATTAAGGAGGAGTAAGTAGGTAGAGGACAGAACTAGAATGGCTAAATAAGCAAATCTTTCCCTGGAATGGAAATTTTATACCACTGGTCCTGCGTGGTACATTATAACTCTTTTTGATAGTGGAAAAACAGTCAACAAATGGAAAAATAGGTGTTCATGTCCCAGTTTAATCACACACTAGGGGTGTGACCTTGGGGGAGGCACTTAACTTCCATGAACTTGCACTTCTTTGTCTGTAGGAAGAAAGGCCTGAACTCGATGATGCTCATGTCCACTTCTAGCTCTAAAATTCTATTTCATTCTGTCCTAGTTATTTTTAACTCTCTCAGTGTCTGTCATGTCTGTCAATCCAGTGTTGTCTGCAAACTGGAAAACGAATTCAAACTGGCTACTCTTTTATTAGAATTAGCCAAAAATAAACTTTAAAACTGAAACCAGGAAACTACTCTGTGAAAACAATGCATATCAACAAGCTGAAAGCTTTCTACAGGAACATTTCAGCCTGTTCTTCACCTCTTAAAGTATGTGCTTTAAATAGGGAAGAGATAATGAGCAACCATACATCCTTATTTACCAAGTCGACCTACGGAGGAGGAAGAAGACAGAACATGGAAATGCAGGCAACTGTTGACTTGCCAGGGATGCAGAGAAAAGTCTAGGAGAGAAACTGAATCAGAAATGGCAACCCAATGACTATTGGCAGACAGTGACTGGATCTACCCAGTAACCAACCTCTCTCCCACACCTTGCTTAAATCAGAGAAGAAAAAATATATGATGAGGTATGAAGCCAAGTTTGGTGTTCTACAAGGATGTGTGCCACAATGTCTGCGATGGATTATATCACTTTACCCACTTTTAAACTCTATTCTGGTGATCTTCATATATTGGTTAGCTTTCAGGATCCCATTATTACAATTTTTTTCTCTTATTTAAAGAAGGACATTCGGGGCACCTGGGTGACTCAGTGGGTTAAGCCACTGCCTTCGGCTCAGGTCATGATCCCAGAGTCCTGGGATCGAGCCCCACATAGGGCTCTCTGCTCCGCAGGGAGCCTGCTTCCCTCTCTCTCTCTCTGCCTGCCTCTCTGCCTACTTGTGATCTCTGTCTGTCAAATAAATAAATAAAATCTTTAAAAAAAAAAGGACATTCATATCAAAATTTTATCTTATGAGCTGATATATTTTCCATTCTTTTGAGGTGAATAGAATATGAAAGAAAATTACTTGAATAAAAACCAGACCATTTGTAATATTTGGCCATTTAGCAAATGCCTCAAGGTGTTATAGATCAAAAAAACCACAGTATGAGTTAGTGAAGAGAAAAAGATCCAAAACATATTAACACAAGCAGATGCTATTCCTAATAAAGTAAATGAAACCCTTAATTCCTACTTCAAGGCAACTCTCCTCTGCGACCAGAACCACTGAAATAAGTCCAAGAGCTCTTTGAAAAAGTCTTATCAGTGGTCACATTAAAACAGTCCTAATCGTTCAGGAAAAAGGGTTCCTTCTTTGGGAAAAGATGCACACCACAGCCAGCATCTGTAGAGGTGCACATTCGTCCATCTCTAGACCAGTGCAGGCTCTCTGCTGTAAGAGCAGGATAAGTCCTCTTCTTTGAGGCCACTCGGATTCTGGGAGCCAAGTTCCTGGGGACATTCTGTTTGCTATCTAGCAATGTTTACTTCCCAACTGACTAGGCTACAGGTGATACTTCCACTAAAAACTCACTCTTTAATTCTCAGTTTTCCTGGGTAATGTTATTCTCAGTTCCAGTAGTGTCTAATAAGAACAGCTAGTATTAAATTGCTGACTTACTATGACCAGAACCCATGTTAGACGTTTCACATGCAACAACGTTCCTTTTACTCTTCACTGCAGTCCTGTGAGGTCAGTACATGCTACACTCAACCTCGTTCAACAGAGGACCAGCCTAGGCAGAGCCCCACGTATGTCCCACCATTTGCCTGTAGGGAGTCAAGGTTATCACTGTAGGGTAACAGCACATAAAAAACCCTCCCGTTGGCCCTGATCAAATGGAGTTAAAGGTGAGGAGGGCAACAAAAGATCACTGGAGATTTAAGAGGGGCGCATGTCTGGGGGTCAGAAAAGTGAGGGCCAAATGTCAAATTCAAATGTAAGGCGCCCTGTAGGTATAATGACTGATTATACTTTCATTTTAACACCCTAGGAAACACTCAGGACAAATGTCCTCTTAAAGGACAAAGAGAAATACAGGAGAGCAAGAAAGTCATGGTTTAAACAAAAGCAAATAGAAGGAATTCAAGGGACAAGCCAGCTAAGTAATTTTAGGCAAGTTACTTCAGTGCCACGCTTACTTTTTATGGGATCTAGAATTCACATATTACCCCTTGCCTTTTCCACTCCTGGAGACATTTGCAAGATGCATATGAGATAACAATACCGAAAACATTTCAGAAAAGTCAGAATGACCCATAACTGCAAGCTATTATTGTTACCACCACTCTAATTTAGTTAACTCCATTTACCTGAAATTCTATGGTAGTAAACTTAAATCATAATCACATAAAAGCAAACTTTTCTCAAACACAAGGCAACCTTTGTACCTTAGCCATAAAATTACAGTCCTCCCAGAAGCAACTTCAAAAAAAACAGAAATGAGGTTGGAAAAATGAAGATCAATACAGACCCAATGTTCCTACTTAAGCCAAGTTCCATTTGGAACAATTCCCACACCCCACCTGTCAAAAACAGGATTATCTCAGGCCGTGATGACCAGGACACTGGGGCAATCTCTGGTAAAAACTCAAGATGAGGGACGCCTGGGTGGCTCAGTTGGTTGGACGACTGCCTTCGGCTCAGGTCATGATCCCGGAGACCCGGGATCGAGTCCCGCATCAGGCTCCCAGCTCCACGGGGAGTCTGCTTCTCCCTCTGACCTTCTCCTCACTCATGCTCTCTCACTGCCTCTCTCTCAAATAAATAAATAAAATCTTTAAAAAAAAAAAAAAAACTCAAGATGACAGACCTCATGTCAAACTGCACTAAAAATCATAACTTAAAATTTTTAGGAACTTTAAAACAAACACTAAACTAATCCACTAAAATATACATAGAATAAAGCCAAGATTTATTTCTGAAAGAAATTATATTACATCCAACTTTTATCTTCTGTTGTAAACCATAAGATTTTCACCTCTTCCCAAAACTCCCCCTAATGAAAAACATCCTTTAACAGGGCTTGTGGGAAGTAACAGGATTCTGTTGGGAAACATCAACAAGACTTCCTTATTTTCTTTGCTGACATGGTAGGTCTGTGTGTATAGCCTCGTATGTTTCACACTTGCTAAGAACTCAGTTTGTGCAATGAACATATGGCCTTTGGAGGTTTGTAAAAAGAGCTGCTCAACTGAAGATAATTCTGTCAAGTGTTTTTTCTCTTACATATATATAAAGATAACAACACTTAAGCACAAAGAGAGTGTCTACCTTTTTCTTGTTATCCTCTCCCTCCCCTCTCCCCCTCTTTCTGTCATCTCTGTGCCATTTCTGGCACATGGGCAGTCAAGATGTGGTTCCAATTTCACTTTTATCAGGAAACCTTCCTGAACCTATTTTTAGAAGCACCACCCAACATTCTCTCACACACACATTAAAGGGGAGTAGGCAAGAGAGGCAGGCAGGGAGAGAGAGGAGGAAGCAGGCTCTCCGTGGAGCAGAGAGCCCGATGTGGGGCTCGATCCCAGGACCCTGGGATCATGACCTGAGCCGAAAGCAGAGGCTTTAACCCACTGAGCCACCCAGGCGCCTCAAGTTTTTGAAATGTTTAAATAATTCAGCCCCTGAACTTCTTTGGTTATGGGTACCTCATTTGACATGCTTGAGAATCTGATTCAGGCTCAGCGATTACTAAGAAGTGAAAAAAAAAAATCTAACCTACAAATTTCTTTTTCAAATGTAACCCAATTTTCAAAAGCTTGAGATTGAAATGAAACTGATACAATGTTTTATAGATATTTAATTACATATTAATTTTGATCTTACAGATTTCATCTTGTATTCCATAGCCACTGATCTATAATTTTTTTCTTTAAGGCCCTGTGTCTTTGCTCTGATCCTTCAGGATCTAGTATATAATTAATCTGTCACTTGTTTTATTATCATATATTTAAGCATGGATTATGTTAAATCATACATTCTCAATGGGGAAAATAATGCTCCTATGGAGATGAAAACTGGTTTGTGGGGAATGAGAAATCATACTCTAATTGTGGGTGAAGCACAGATAGAGGCACACAGCCCATAACCAGATATATAGTATATCTGTGATACACATCTTCAGGGGGTAGAAGGGCAATTAGGAAAAAAATGTCTGAAAAGGCTCTTTAGAAGCGGTGATAATGGCATAAAGACCGAGCAACATTGCCCTGGATTGTTTTCATGGGCTTCATATGTATCTGTTTGGTTTTCCTATCAGAGTTGAAGCTACTGAAGAACAGGGAATATATCTTCTACTTCTGAATGTTTACACCACCTGCTCAAAGTTCCCAACATTTTTTTTGTGTGTTTCACCCTCCTGGGAAAACACTGTGGTCTAATTTTATGCAACTCTGAATTATGCAAATTTGGAAGACTGTCACAACAAATACCCAGGGTTCAAAATGTGAAATAATGCAAATTTCTTCAAATTAAAAATTTGCCAAGAATTGCCTGGTTTCAAAGCTGGCAAGGTAAGTGAATTGTTAATTGTGTTTACTGCCAGGTGGCAGCATTGTAGGCACAGAAATTCCCTCCATCTTTTGCAGGGAACAAATTACATGAAGTCTGTAGAAACACTTCTCTCTAATAAAATGAATTAATATACGAGAATCTGTTGAAGCATACATGTAGAAACCTAATATATAACCACTGTATGTTTAAATATAATTATATACATAATGTACAACTATACATGTATATATATTCATACATATACATATAGTATATACAACTATTGCAGAACATATATATGTGTATATTATAGATATAATACACACACACACATGAAATAAGCTTAGAGATGTTTGAAAAAAATCTGTTTAACTATTATACATAAAGTCAACCAGTAGGGCAGAGTTTGGCCATTCCATTATTATAATCATTTCTCTTTATTATCTGTGATCAACGAAACACATATCACTGTAGCTGGGCTCTCACTTGGAATGCTGATCTAAGTAGACTTTATGATACATCTAGCACTGGAAACAACTACAGAATAGCCACAAGGCATACCTTAATGTCATCTGGAACCCTGGGTTCTCAGCACTTGGCCTAGTATGTGGCACACAGAAATGAAAATGAATTATTTTTTAACTGGATGTAAGGTCTTGGTCATGCTGGAAGACAACCAAATACCCTTTGTGGTGACAGTATACATCCTATTTATTACAGATATACATTTACAACTTCATTAAAATTTGATGGCAAACCTGTGAAGGGCTCCCAGTACACCATGAAAACCACACCAGTAATATAAGGTACAACAATGGGAAGGTAATGAGAAGATCCAAGTTCAGGGTTTTCCTCCAGGCACTAAGATTGACACTTTGGGGGAGTTACTTACGTCCCTGTGCCTTGATTTCCCCATTACTAAAATTAATGCACTGGATAATTGACACCATAGAGCCAACATTTTATCTGTAAAATTGCACGAGTTTCATGCTTAGTAAGAGTTCACCAGCAATTTCTTATAGCCCATCCTGGGTTTGAAATTTCAAGCATATATTCCTGTGCTCAAAAAGTTAGCATCAAGGAAACTGTTTTAACAGTCTTAATATCTCTGCTTCTGAATTTTGCATGGTGAGCACAGACTGTGCAAAAAGCTTCCACTCATCAGCGCATGCCTGCTAAATTCAACAACATTTCCACAACAGTATGGTCTTTGATCTATTAAAAGAAAGAAAGAAAGAAAGAAAGAAAGAAAGAAAGAAAGAAAGAAAGAAAGAAAGAAATCCTACTTCAAATGTAACTCAATATAATAAATAAATATAAATAAATTTTGCCTTAAAAAAAAAAAAGAATGAGAATTTCCTAACCCTCAAGGTGTTTACAATTACTGAAGAAAAAAAAAATTAGGCAATATAACAGTCAAATAACAAGAAGGGATAATATGTATTCAACATTTTCAGTGAATGTGCTCAGGAGCAAGGATATAATGTGCAGATAACTAGTGCTAAGAATGGTCAGAATGGAAAGAAGCCAATGCTAATGGAATTCTCCAGAGATTCAGCGAAGGAGGCAGTGCCTTGGAATGATAGCATCTGGGACTATAAGGGGTCTTAGAGGTAAGTTAAACCATTACCCCTATACCATTTCATGCCCCTAGCCATCCAGCTGCATTACCATCTAGCTGCATTATCCAGATACATGTCGCTACTGATGGAGAAGTCAACAGTTCATTAGAAAATCCATTTCTTTCTCACTCAACCTCTCTTATTACACAGTTGGCCTTATGTTGACCTAAAGCTGACTTTTCTTTTACTCTTCTGTTCCATATTCCACTCTCTGGAGTCCCACAGAGTAAGTAGAATCCCCTTCCAAATGAAATCCTCTTCCAAATGAATAGGCGGGGCTCAACCCAATTTCTTTCTTCACCTGGGTGATCATTCCCAGTTCCTTCTACCATTACTTTGTCTAGTCTTTACCCATCCCACCCCTATTCCTCATCCTTTTACCTATGCAAAAGGTAGCCCTCCTTCCTAAATCTCTTAGATAGGATGAATCCAAATTTGAAGAACCCAGGATTAGGAAAGACTGTCAGGGATCTTGCTAAAAAGGGGTGTCTGGAAAGACATTTACCATATCACCACTGGAAAAAATCTCACACTACAATAATATGAAAAAAATCTATGACTTAGAGTATGGATTCGGATGTGAAAGGGTCCTTTAAAGGGAAAATTTGTAGAAATTATTTTTCTAAAATCAAGTGTCAAGAACAAAGGGAGGGTGGAAGGAGTAGGATCAGGAAAGCAAGGAATTTGGGAAGAAATATTTAAGGAATTGAGGATGTTAGCAATGAAGATATTAGGAAGGGAAACAGGATGGAAAGAAGCTAGGAGAGAAGGACATCATCAGAAAGAAAAACAGTGTGGAGAGGCACGGAGGCAGGAAGGAAAGCATGACAGTCAAAATGAAGATGAACTAGCTATCACACAGGCTTCCAAAGAAAATTAGTGTGAACAAATAAAGACCTCATAATAAGGGAAAAATACAGCCAATATAACAACTGGCTTCCAAGCAGTGTTTAAAATACAGCCCACAAAAGCCATGAGAACTGGAACAAAATTACTTCTTAAGTGGTTACTGTGCACCAAGCAGGCTGTACCGCTTCATCCTGGCACTGTTTGAAGAAACTTGTCCGGAACACCATTTGGACAGAACCCAAGGTGTTCATGCCCCAATAAGAAGCACAAATCGTTACAAGAAAAATGTGGAAGGCGGTTGCCAGTTTGGTGTGCGATTTCTCAATGTTGCTGCCAGCAAGAGAAATGCTTTGAAGGTGAACCAAAGCTAAGGAAGCAGAGAGATAAACATGGGCAGTTCTTGCTCCCACCCCTCCCTCTCCCCCCGGTTCCCGAGTCTCCTGCATCCCTCTACAACTCACTCTGGCGATGACATGCGTGAGCACACCTGGGGTTTTACCCGAGTGTGCATCTTTTCGGCCTTCTACTATGGTGAGTTCAAGAGCCCTCCTATCACACATTAATTATGCAATTCCAGAGATGAGGGTGGTGTCAGTTCCATCAAAGCTGAAAACGAGGGGCGCCTGGGTGGCTCAGTAGGTTAAACCCTCTGCCTTTGGCTCAGGTCATGATCTCAAGGTTCTGGGATCGAGCTCCGCATCGGGCTCTCTGCTCAGCGGGGAGCCTGCTTCCCCCTCTCTCTCTATGCCTGCCTCTCTGCCTACTTGTGATCTCTCTGTGTCAAATAAATAAATAAAATCTTAAAAAAAAAAAAAAAAAAAGCTGAGAACGAGTAGGTGAAGACCCTGTCCAAACACCTACACCTAATTCACTGGCAGGAAAGGCACTTGGAAAGAGCAAGGTTTTTTTTTGTTTTGTTTTGTTTTTTTCTGCATGATTTTTTAAAAATTATTTTTTATAATTTTTAAATTTTTTAAATAAACATATAATGTATTATTAGCCCCAGGAGTACAGGTCTGTGAATCACCAGGTTTACAGAATTCACAGCACTCACCATAACACCTACCCTCCCCAATATCTATAACCCCACAACCCTCTTACAACCCCCCCCACCCCCCACAACCCTCAGTTTGTTTTGTGAGATTGAGTCTCTTATGGTTTTTCTCCCTCCTGATCCCATCTTGTTTCATTTATTGGAAAGAGCAAGTTTTTATGCACCAAATCCTTGAGACTGAGTGGGCAGTGTAGTGAAGCCTGTCCAGCTCCCGAAATCAGAGAGAAAGCTTTGGGCCGGAGCAGAGGAGGGTATTCTCACATGAGACCCTGGGAGACACAGGGTGCAGCAAAGCAGGTATAGCCCAGGGAACAGAAGTGAAACTGATGGGAGAAGAGGGCCATTCTCTTAATTTTTTTTCAGAGCCACAAATCTCTTATCTAATCCCTTGACAAGAAACTTCCAGAGTTTCAGGACACGTCACTTTGTAACATTTAATATTCTCATGATGGGTGCTAACAGCAGTGGAGGAGAGAGGAACCAACAAATGAATCCACCAGTAGAGGACACCAACACTGGAGGAGAAGCAAAAGAAGAACATGGCACTACCATATCATGAATGTAGCTGGCTGAGAAGCCACTGGAGCACTTTCAGAACTCTCCAGCAATGCCTTTCCAAGTGGATAGGATGCTGGCCATGAACAGGTATGAGCAGGAATCAGCATGTCTGAAATACAAATTCCATTGTGAACTTATTTGTACCCAGAGGCTACTGAAGTCAAGAAGATGTTTAGATATCATTCCACTTTTCTTTGCTTACGATTTGGTAATCTAGGTAGGCCCTGGTAAAGAATGCCTCTGGGGGAATGTAAATGATATACTCATATAAATAAGATTATCTTCTATAAGTTAAAAAAAATAAAATCTGAACGAAGCTGTTGGAAAAGATTTGGAAATTCACATGCAATAAATAATATTTGAGCATGGCGGTTAAAATTTAAAAACCTGGCTATTCTGAGACACTGTGAATCTCAGATTTTATAGTCTGAGATGGATCGTGGCCCTTCTGGAATCAGCAACATCATGTTTGTGATCATACAGGTAATTACAAATAATGCAGCCCTTAGTCAGCCGACATTCATCCTACCTACATTTGAGCTGAGAGCCAAAGAAGTCTGCTCTGTGATGGAACAAACAGCTAAATACCAAATTGGGCCCTGAAATCATCCTGTCATAATTCCCATGCAAAAGATGTAGAGCTCTCTCTTCTGAGTCACAAAGCCCAAATATTTACACAGAAGGTCATAAAGCAATTGAAGGAATGAAGAGAAAGCAAATGTACTATCAGGTTGAGGAGTATCTTCCATTTTGACAGCATACTCCCTTAAAATTGGGAAACTTCTGTGTAACTGATTCATTTTCTCTCCTCTATTACCAAGTGACAGATTAGTTACCATTTATTCCTCTGGTCCGCAAGAAGAAAAAATAATCCTCACAGAGGCCAGAATATAAACAGTCCTTTCATGAGTTCTTTTGCACAGACTCACGTAAATTTGTCTTCCTAGTGGTGTGCTTTTTCATGGTCCTTTGTGGATATTTTTTACTATCAGGATTGACATGATATGCAACCACCAAGCTACTGTCTTGGCTTAAAGTCCCTGTGTTGGGGCATCTAATGACTTTCTTGGGACCAGAGCCCAAAACTAGCTTTCTTCCCTGATTCTACTTGTCTGTCATCTAACTTCTCACTGCTAGATTTCTTACACTGCTTCTTTTCCTTAAATCTGTCACTGGAATCCCACAACCCTAGTACTGAAAAAGGAAGAATGGACAATTTAAGGCTCTTGCATTTTTCTCTCAATCACTGAGTTTTAAACTTCTTTACTGAGTAGAGGAAACTTTTTGTTCTTAATGGCATACCAGGCAGACCCCCAAACCATAAAAAGGTAAAAAGAGACGTTATGATAGCCAAGAATACTGGAGAAGGGGCTGAAAAGGTGGTGAGAATAGGTCTGGACCATCATCTACAAGATATTTCCCCTCCTCACTCGACTACCACCTTCTGTATCTCTCAGAGGAAAAACTTGAAAACCGCTAGGTCATGACACTGTACAACTTCCTTTTTTAATGAATTTTTAGGATGAAAAGAGTTGAATATATTCAATCTGAAAAAAGAAATGAGTACACGTGACATCATTAACCTGCTCTAAATAGGGCTATCGATTATATTTTGTGCCTAGACTACTGAAGACTCATACTGTGATTTAATCCCAACAATACTAACCTTCTAGGAACAAGCAGCAAATGGTAAGATTTTTATTTAAAATTCCTTGGGCGGGGGGGAGGGACCTGGGTGGCTCAGTGGGTTAAGCCTCTGCCTTTGGCTCAGGTCATGATCCCAGGGTCCTGGGATCGAGCCCCACATCGGGCTCTCTGTTCCACGGGGAGTCTGTTTTCTCCTCTCTCTCTCTGCCTGCCTCTCTGCCTACTTGTGATCTCTGTCTGTCAAATAAATAAATAAAATCTTAAAAAAAATAAAAAATAAAATAAATAAATAAAATTCCTTGGAAAAATCACTTCTCAGCCTTTTGGCTAAGATCAAGTATAAAATTCCTTGGAAAAATAAATCCTAAAATTTGGAAAAATGTTGCCCTCATCTGCTGAGCTGTTGAAGAAACTCAATTCACTCAATGTCAGTAAGAATTTTAATATTTTTGCCTAAGGTCCACTACAAAAGATTTAAGGCAAAGTTCAAGTGCCTCTCACTTTGTTAGGGCCTAGGAAACCTGAAGGAAGTGCACAGCGATTCTTGGAAGCTAAAGTGTGTGCAACATCTCTGAAAAGAGAGGTGCTTTCTGATGCCCTTGGAAGCATTTGCTATTATTCCTTCGTCCCAGTCAAAAAGACTCTATAATCTTGGCTTTAGTTCTTATAATCTTATTTTTCAAATGCATGCCATCCTCAAAGCGGCATTCTGGTGATCTGCAGACAATTCTTAACTACGAAATAGAGCGCTTCTTCAATAACACAAGCATGTTCTCTGCATAAAAGCACTGTGCAATAGCGGTGACTAAAGGAGAAAATGGTGGTTATTTATAGAGATATTTACAGCACTGCTCCATCAGGACCCCACTTGTCAACAAGTAATAAAAAAGATCCCCTTGGAAAATGCACACTTTCTGTCTTCTGAATATTTACTAAGCAAACCAACTGTTTTTAAGGTTTATTGGAATAAGATAGCTATGGTATAAAAGGCACTTAATGATTCACAGGCTGAAACTAGACTTCCTTTTAGAGAAGGAAGATACACATTGTTCCTTAAAAGAGTTCAGCAGGGGACCTGTTTGGAGCATCTGGAGGAGAACTGCTCACAATTGCAGAAAGATTATCACTCACCTTCTCAGAGCCTAATAGTCACCAGATGATTAGCCTCAAGCTAATCAATGATTTAAAAAATGAAATCATGCTTCCTGTGTCCTTCATGAATGAAGAAGCCACTGATGATTTATCAGCGGTAGGACATGTGTTCTATCATAACACATTTGTAAAGTACTTTACCTAGCCATTCCTTCCTTCATTTCACAAGTATTTACTAAATACCTTCTATGGTACAAGATCAAGTGCATCTTCTGGAGTTTAAAAACAGAGCACGCCCCCCTGATAAGGCAGGCAGACAGACGCACCCACAACTTGCCACCATCTTAGGTCAGACTTGAAACCCAAAGAGGTTCAGAAATGATGCTGCCTAATTTCTAAATATATCTGTACTTGTTGAGGCTGAGTTACAGGAGCAAAGCTCACAAGAAATTGATGCATAAGCCAGTAAGAAGAATAATTACAAAGCAGATCAACGATTTGTAAAATGTATCCCAACCAAGGTCTTCTTTAGAATTATGTGAAAAAAAGTTTCAAAACCTCTGTCTTTGGGCCAGTTCACCAAACTCTCAGATCCTCAGTGAATCAAAACTTACTCCACAAAATTGTTGCTGTTAAGTGACATAAATTTTACACAGTGTTTTTCTTTCATTAATGAAATATTTACTGACCATGCATTATGTACCCTACTAAACAACAGGGAATGGGGCATTTGGGTGGCTCAGTTGGTTAAACATCTGCCTTCCACTTGGGTCGTGATCCTGGGGTCCAGGGATTGAGGCCTGCATCAGGCTCCCTGCTTGGTAGAGAGTCTGCTTCTTCCTCTCCCTCTGCTGCTCCCCCTGCTTGCACTTACTCTCTCTCTCTCTCTCTCTCTCTGCCAAATAATAAGTATAAAATCCAAAATAAACAAACAAAAAACCAGCAGGGCTATAGCAGTGAATGAACCAAACGTCTCCATGGGCTTTTGGAGACAAGTGGAGTGAAATGAAGAGAAAGCTGGAGTCCATTAGTATGTGGGGGTTGGCTATATGCTTCACAGAGCCAGTTGTAGTCAGAGCCATTCTCTGTCAGGTAAGCAGGTTGGGTCCTGCCAAGGTTCTCTCTGATTCATTTCCTAAACTTTTTTTGTTGTCCAATGTCCCTTTTGATGGATGGCTACACTGAACATGTATATCCAAAAAGCTAATGTTAGCTAATACTTACTAAGCTTATACCATGTGTTGGATAAAATGACTTCACTCCGACTAGGGACGTGGTCCTCCCGCTGATGATTTTTCCATCTGTTTTCTTTAATCTAGTTAATACTGTGGTATATCTGTTTGTGCACCAAGTAAACTAACCCAGCTCTGTGCTACCTAGAACCCCCATCCCTGCAGCCCGGGCTGTACGAGACATCTCACCTGGAGAGCTGGAAGCAGTGAGAAACTGACATGGGTCCATCTGTTCTCGTGGGCACTGGCCTACCCTGCAGGTTCCAGTTTACACTTGCTTCCCCCACATCGCATCTGTCTTTCCTTTCTGACTCCCTGATTGGCCGACTCAGACTCCAATACAAGATACCAAAGCAACAGCTTCCCATGTAACCAGCTCTCCACGATTACAAAACTGGAATCTCCTCATTTATCATCTAGTGTTTCTGCTGCTCTGGTTGAATTCTGATTGATAGTGTTAATTTCAAAACATTTCTCTAAGGGTAGTGCCCTCCTTTCAAAGTTTCTACAAAGATGGATGAAGGGTAAAACCACTGTGAGGTAAAACCACTCTATCCTTTATTTGTTTTTAGAATTTTTTAAATTAAGACATAACTCACATTAAAAGTTCCCTTTTAAATTATACAATTCCATGGTTTTTCATATGTTCACAAAGTTGTGGAACTGTCAGCACATCTAACTCCAGGAAATAAGCCATAAGCCCCCAAAAAATCCCTATACACTGGCAGCCGCTCTCCATTTCTCCCTTTCTTCAACCCACAGCTACCATCAAACTGCTTTCTGTCTCTATAAATAATTTGCCTATTCTGGATATTACATATACAGGAAGTAATACAGTTTATGGCTTTCTATGTCTGGTTCCTTTCCTTGATCATAATATTTTCAAAGTTCATCCATGTTATAGCATGTATCAGTACTTTATTTCTTTTGATTATTAAATAACATTTATTGAATGTATATAACATATTTTATTTATCCATTCATCAGCAGATGGACATTTGGATTGCATCCCAATTTTCTATTATGAAATAATGCTGCTATGTACATTCATGTACAGGTTCTGATGTGAACATATGTCTTCATTTCTCCTAAGTGTATGAATTGAGGAGTGAAATTGCTGGGTCTTAGGGTAACTACACTTAACACATGGAAGAATTGCCAACCCAAGGGTTCTAGTATGTTCATATCTTCACCAACACCTGCTATTATCTGTCATGGTTTTGTTTGTGGTTTGGTTTTGGTTTTGGTTTTGTTTGTTTTTTGTGTGTTTGGTTTGGTTTTGTTTTGTTTCATTTTAGGGAAAGCACACAAGCAGGGATCAAGGGGCACACGAGAGGAAGAGAGAGAATATGAAGCAGGTTCTACACTCAACCCAGATCCTATGTGGGGCTCGATCTCACCACCATGAGATCATGACCTGAACGTAAATCAAGAGTTGGACACTTAACCGACTGAGCCACCCAGCTGCTCCTGTTATCTGTCTTTTTGATGACAGCCATCCCAGTGAATGTGAAGATCATCTAGGAATTATGTTTATCCTTATATAAGGATTCTAGGTGGCCAGGGTGAAGTGTATAATCTCCATTGTCTTGGGGGCAAAGTTTTTGTTGTCTCTTTTTTTTCTTTTCCACCTTAAAACTTATAGTGGGACTAATAATGATGATGATGATGATCACTAGTATACTTTGTGTCAGCACAATGCTATAGTAGGAAGAAATTCCTTCATTATAACAGTTTTCTCCACAATCCTTCAAAAAAGACAACATAGATACTGTTATTTTCTCAGTATCTCCGATCTATGACATAGAGCCAGGGACACAGTTGGATCTTTGCTGAGTGGCTAAATCTCATTCATTTTATAAAGGAGGAAACAGACTCAGAGAAGGAAACTGTCACTTGAAGTTATTCAATCAGTAAGTGGCAGAGTTTCCTAACTTCTTTGTGGGTGCTCTTTGCACGGGAAGATTAAACATGGTATGATCACTAATTAAAATGGAGGGTGGTATTCAACACTAAGTGAGGCATACTGGGTCCAAAAATAAGAGGCTACTTCATGCAATTTCTTTGAGAGTATGGGTTTTACTAAAAAAACAAACAAAAAAAAACCCACTATAATTTAAAAAATCACAAGTCAAAAAGCAAGGGGACATTCAACAGCTCTCTCTTTTCTCCCCATCTCTCTTAGCTTGGTAGATCATAAGTACAACCCTTTATATTAAAAAATTGTCTATATTGGGGCACCTGGGTAGCTCAGTGGGTTAAAAGCCTCTGCTTTCGGCTCAGGTCATGATCCCAGGGTCCTGGGATCGAGCCCCACATCGGGCTCTCTGCTCCGCGGAGAGCCTGCTTCCTCCTCTCTCTCCCTGCCTGCCTCTCTTGCCTACTTGTAATCTCTGTCAAATAAATAAATAAAATATTTTTAAAAAATTGTCTATAAAATTCCTTCACCTATATTCTATATAAACATTTAGAAGGTATTACTCTTTTGAAAAGCATTCCATAATACGTACAAAAATAAAACTTATGAATAAACAAAAAAAGGTAGGTAAATAAAGTATGGTTAACCGTTAAGAAAAGGGTATAGTAATGACGGTTGTGTAATATAGTGAATATATTAAATGTCACTGACCCATACACTTTTAAATAGTGAAAATGATTAATTTATATGAATTTTGCCACAATAAAAAAAAAAGGAGGCTGAGATTCTTCAAAGAAGCCTATTACACTTCCTAGTGCTGAGTTCTATTCTATCAAGATTGGGCAAGACCATAAGGAGTGACTTACAACATGGTTGCCAAGGAAACCCACTCCTCATTGGAAGAAGATTTCCAACAGCTGCGGAAATATATCATGAATATTTCCCCAAACGCCTTCTCCTTTTCATTTAAGCCAGGTCATGGAAAACAAAGAAAGACATTCTTTCCAAAGGCACTCGCATCTACGGATTTTCACACGTTCTCACACACGTGCACGGTCCCACATTAGCACTCACATGCGTCAGGGTGAGAAATGCACTGGGAGTAATCAGGGCATCGCCTCTCTGATAGCTGATGAGTCAAGGCTGGAAAGAAGTCAGCGGCAAAAGTCCTTCTGACACAAAGCTACAGCTCCAAAACCCTGCCGAGATCTTTGTGCTGCCAAAGCTCCCTAAGTCCTTTGATTCTAAGAGAATGTCCACAGTGAGTTGAGAGCTGTTTTCTATTCAAGCCAAGTAGAAACTACATATTTAACCAAGGCTGAATTAAGTAAGAGAAACAAATGCATTACGCCCAAAATTTATATTTCTCTATTACTTCCTTGGAGCCCTGAACCTCAGACATAGGAAGTATTTTAATCACTATTTATTAAACTTTATTCTACCATTATCACTGATTAGAAATTAGTTCATAATCCATTGGCTAGTTCAAAAAAGTTTTGTTCTGTTTTAATTTCCAAGTATGTACTTTACTCTCATCAGAGCTCCAACTTAACTCATTATCCCAAGAATGGGAAGCTGCCTCACCCAAAGATTCCTGCTTATTAAAGAAGCATGGAGGCCTTTCTCTGAACAACAGGCAGACCCTGGTCAAACCAGCGGGCTTTAACGCATTCAAGGTCAACCAAAAGACAGTGCTGTTGAGAGACCTAGGTAGAACACTTGTTGGAAACACAACAAAACCACAGAAAACTCTGTCCCATGAAAAAGAGTGGTAATTAGCTGGTCCAAAAAGATATTCTCCTTTGGAGTTTTTGTAAGAATATATGAAAGGAACCAGCCAGTTGTTAATATTTATCCTTTTATTAAAGAGAAACTGAAGAAACTGCAGGAGAGAATGAGAAATGAAGAGACTGACAGAGAACCCAGAAAAGTCCACGGGAAGGAAACACAGAGAAACACAGATTGCAGCACACTTGGGAGGAGCTGGTATGACATCTAGAAAGCCCTTCTCTTGTTTCTTGTAGTGTAGAACACGTGTGACTTGATACAATTAAAATCTGATTAAGAGAAAAATTCTAATCTTCATTTTTCATGTTCCAGTAATGAGTAACTAGTTCAACTACAGGCATAATCATAGTCCAAAGACTTGGTTGAAAATATATGCAAGTGCAGATGGGGCTCAGAAGAAATGAGATTGCCTGTAAATAACTCTTTTCTACAAAATGTTATCAAATAGGTCGACACTGGAGCTTTCGCATGCACTGGATATGGAGAACAAAACAAATCTGGGCACCTATCTGGAGAATTCTACAGCTGCAAATGTTTATAAATGAATAACTATAACATCCTTAATTTCAAGAAAACAAAGGAACAGCAGAGTAATAGTTAATGTTTACTGAGCATTCTGCTAAATTATGAAACTTAATTTTGATAATAATTCCACGAGGACCATTATTGTCTCCAAATTGCAAATTAGAATACTGAGGGTCAAGAAGTGAAGTCAGCAGCCCAGGTCACAGAACAACTAAAGGTCAAGCTGGGGATCCTGACCTGGTTTGTGTGTCCATAAGGACCATATTTTAATGGTTATACTCATCTGCCAATTATGTACTATATGACCCGAAGAAACCAATTAACCACCCTGTGCTTCCTCAACTGTAAAATGAGAGTATTGGCACAGATAATGATCAAAATTGCTTCTGGCTTGAAAATGGTATTGTTCAAATAAATAACTTTTGAGTTTAGGAAGGGAATATTATTACCAATACTAATTAACATTTACATAAGCCCTCACTACGAGCATAGTTTGACACCTAGTAGGTGTCCTATAAAAATCAGCTGAATTAATAAAAAAAAATGCTAGCCTTATTAAATACATCATCTAATTTACTCCTCACACCCCTAAGACAGTTACTGCTACTAGTTCCTCTTATAAGCACAGGAATTAATCCTTAGGAAAAAGTGACTTGCTTAAAAGGCACACGGTAAGTGACAGACGTAGCTTCAAGGCAAGAAATCTCAAATCAAAACACAGACCTGGACAGAAAAGGTAAAAACTGGGAGTCCACAACTTCAAGTTGGTTAAATCTTTAGTTTGTGGTTAATTTTTTCTACCACTCTACGAATAAAGAGAGAGGCAGGCAAGATTCTGGGAAATCTACACACAGTTGTAAATAAGAAATCTCTTATTTGGGGTAAAATCCCACTAAGCCATTACCGTCTCATTTCTGTCCCTCGATCCATAAAGCAGGGTTAAACTACCAGCTACAAGTACGTAATAGAGTTCAGAAGGAAGAAGGTTAATGTTAAAGTAGATCTGGGAGCCATCTGAGAGTCAGAGTTCAAGACAAATGCACAGGTTTCTTTCTCAATGTTCTAAAAGTTTCATCTTCATGGCTAGATACCAAATAAAAGACTCCTGAAAGCTTTCAGACATGTGAGGTCAGGACGGTCTTAAAAACTAAATGTGAATTTATTCCCTTATCAGGTGGCTTAATACAAAGAGCAGTGAACTTCGTTAACTTTCTTACCATATTCAGAAGTGCTTCATACATGATCCTGACCTGCCACTTAGGATTCAATGAACTGTGGCAAATCAGTGAGCTTCTCCAGACTCCATTTTCCCAGATCGGAGCTGAGCATTGAGCCTCCTTCCAACTCAGAGTTTCTGATTCAATTTCTGAATCTCAATTTCAGAGGTTCCTGAAACCCTAGTAATTTCATTTATATCATCACTTTTTGATTGGCATGTCCATCTAGCCATTTAAAACTAACTCGGTTTCTGTGTAACCTTTATATTTTATACCAACTTTTGAAACATGGGATATAGCTCCAAATTCTAGCATTTGGTGATAAAATACAGTTCTAAATAGTTCCTTAAGCCCTTTATTGAAAAGTGAAAACATAATTTAGTTACTATCCATATTTTCAAAGGGTTTAATATACTGTTGTAAAACACCCTATTAAAAATCTTATTTCTACATTTTGAATCGGGATTATTACTAGAACAGGTCCTCACATCTATAAAAAGGCAAAAAAAAATTAGAAATTGTGGGTGGGGGGTCACTTGTGGAAGAGCAAGGTTATCTTCTTGCTGCTATTATTTTAGTCAGCTTTCTCTGTGTTGTTTTTTGTGAGGCCTTTATTAATTGATATGAAGTGGAGGCATCTACCAGGTCTCAATTGCAAGAATCGTCTAGGAAAGTTTAATTACAGGTTTTCAAAGACTGGGGAAAATTTATAGTGGTTTGATTATTCTGCAATATTAATAGCCAATGAAAATCTGCAATATCATGGAAGACGCCAAATGAACAACACAAATTTACTTTTAGCGGAATATGCATGGGTTACAAGGAAATAGGTATCATTTTTTACCAAGTCAGGAAAAACCAACCTAAATTAGCAAAAACTAAACCATAAATCTTACAAAGAAGATTTATTGATTCAAGTATGAACAACAGTTTAATTATGCTATATTTCTCCTGGTTAGGGTTTTCTTGATAATCCTGATTTTGTAATACTTAAGAATTCTCTCTACATTCCATCTGAACTGCCTGCAAAAGGGAACTTCCAAAACTTTATTCTCCTTAGTATTTATCATAGTTCTCCCACATTTTTTTGTATACCATTTAATTGGTATGAAATTATTTTTCAAAGATCTTGCAAAAGTTAAGTTTCAACCTCATTGCCCTACATAAAGCAGATCATAAATTCTAACTAGTTGTGATCTAAAAAAAAAAAAGTCTAAACAGGAAATTACGTGCAGCAAAGAATATTTTTAAATGATCCTTATTTATTTTTGTTGAGGTCTCTGATCTAAAGCATGCTTCTAAAATATCATTCCCAAGGCATGGGAAGAAACACATTCTTTTAGGGTGGAAGTGTTAATTAATGTGCATGACATAGAGAGAACAAGGAAAAGGTTAGAGCTGATGGTTTCGCTAATAGCATTTCTAAAAATAGAGGATTTTTGAAACAATGCTCTTTCATGTTCGTTTCTCAAAGCCCTAGGACTAGAGCTAAAATACATCCACCGGTTAAAATAAAATGATCTGTTACACATATTATTTACCTGTATTCCCATTTCAACTAATTCAATCATTTATTTCTCATCAAAATTGATTTCTAGGGGCAAGTTGTGATGGTTTTTCTTCCACATAATTTCCCCCAATATTGTCCTAGGGTTATCAACAGGAACAGATTTCACTTTGAAGTTATAATCAAAATGTCCTAAAAAGTCATTAGCACAATATACAAGTTCTCTCTTTTCTGTGCTGTTTCATGCCATCTTCCCCATGGCAACTTCCCATAGCCACATGTAACTTTCTCCTGGTTCTCAAACACGTGGAGACTTTCTATAACCTCATATCCTTTCAAGTCCCCATATCCTTTCAAGTCTCTTCATTTCTCTGCTTAGAAGGTTCCCCTACTTTTCTCCAGGCAAGCTCTAGCAAATCTTTCAAAACAACCAAATATCACCTTTTCTGGTACTATCTTTCCTGACTCTTCTGGTTTGGCAGATCCAACCAGTTTTCTGCTCAACACCCATTTCCAATCACTTTCTTCCCTGCTGGCCTTCCATTTAAGACACTAAAAATTAGATACTCAGTTTCCCAATTTCCCTTGCAGCTTAATGCAATCATGTGACTGAGTTCTAGACAATGAGATATAAGGGGTGTCTGCTTAGAGGCCTCTAGGAGTAACCCTGCATACTAATTAAGTAGATGTGTCAAGAGAACTTTCCCCACATAACCCTGACTGGTTTGTCTTCTTCCAAAGCGACCTTTGAAAGCATGGTATTCTTGAGCTCCAGGAGTCATTCTGCAACTGTGAGAAGAGACTGCTGAAATGGGGAGGGTGGCAGAGGGAAAGAACAGGGGGAAATGCATGTTGATGATATCATGCAGGATACTGTACCCACCCTGGCTTACCTACCAAAAAGATTGGAATTGTTTAGGAATTATTCTGCTTTTGAGAGCATCTAACGGATATGCCTACCCAGGGTGAAATACTCACCCATAGTTCCCAAAGCATTCTTACACTATCTCTCTAAAGGCATCTGTTCACAATGGTACCATATCTGTGCAAATGTCTGACTTGCTTAAAAGACTGTGAAGAGAAAACAAGTGCTGGCTAGCGTGTGAAGATAAAGGAGCAGCTACCCACTGCTGGTGGGGACACAAATTGGTGCAGCCAGTATGGGAAACATGATGGTGGGTCCTCAAAAAATTAAAACTAGAACTATCATATGATCCAGCAATGCCACTTCTGGTAATACATCCAAAGGAAATGAAAGCAGGATATTGAGGAAATATCTATCTGCACTCCCATGTTCACTGTAGCATTATTCACAGTTGCCAAGATATAGAAACAACCTTAGTGTGCATCAATGGATGAATGGATGAAGACATTTTACACACACACACACGCATACACACATGCACGTGCACACATGCACACACTGAAGTATTATTCTGCCATGAGAAAGATGGAAATCTTGCCTTCTATGACAACATGGATGACCTTTGGGAGCATTATACTAAGTGAAATAAGTTAGAGAAAATCAAATACTGTATGATGTCACTTGTATATGGAATCTTAATAAGCTGAACCCCTAGAAATAGAGAGTAGAATGGTAGTTACCAGGGGCTCAGGGACAGGAGAAATGGGTATAATGTTTAAGGGTACAAACCTAAAACTCATAAACAAATAAGTGCTGGAGATCTAATGTACAGCATAGTGATTAGAGACAAAAATACTATATTATAACCTTTCAAGATACTAAGAGACTAGGTCTTAATTGTTCCCATCACAAAAAAATGATAACTACAGGATGTGATAGAGCTGTTAGCTATACTACAGTGGTAATCTTATTGTAATATATAAATGTATCAAATCAATGCATTGGATACCTTACAATTATGCACTGTTACATGGTAATTATACCTCAATAGAAACAAAGACCATTGGGGTGCCTAGGTGGTGGGGTCAGTTACGCATCGGACTCTGGTTTGGGCTCAGATCATGATCTCAGGGTTATGGGATCAAGCCCCGAGTTGGTCTCCACACTCAGCAGGGTGTCTGCTTCAGGATTCACTCCCTCTGCCCCTACCCTGCTCATGCATTGTCTCTCTCTCTCTCTCTCTCCTAAAATAAATAAATCTTTAAAAAAATAAAGAAAGGAAACTTAAAACAATAAAATAAGTAAAAACAAAGACTGTGAACTACCCATTCCCTAGCATAGGATCAAGCACAGAAGAAAATTAAAGTCTAGGGGCACCTGGGTGGCTCAGTGGGTTAAGCCTCTGCCTTCAGCACAGGTCATGATCTCAGGGTCCTGGAATCGAGTCCCATATCAGGCTCTCTGCTCGGTGGGGAGCCTGCTTCCCCCTCCTCTCTGCCTACTTGTGATCTCTCTCTCTGTCAAATGAATAAATAAAATCTTTTAAAAAAGAAAGAAATTAAATTCTGTTAAATGAGTAAATGAATGAATAAATGAACAGATAGATTGATAAACATGTACAGAGACATAGGAAGAGTACTAGGTTCTTATCACATTTACTTCTCTATTAATCTTGTTCATATCTGCTATTAAAGACAATGGTTTCCCACACTGTTACTTACATTGGTTCCAAAGTCTTCTGATATTCACCTGGGACATCAGGTGATGGGTCTGGGCTCTGAAAGTTCACCCAGAGGCAACTGCTCCAAGATATCCCAGGCGTAATCCTTATAAGTTGCCAACTGAGAAGGCAGCAGAAGGAAAGGGGGCTGATACAAAGTATCAATGGAAGAGGCTTCAGAGTTGAATATAAGAATTCAAACCAAAAATATCAGAAAGGGGTTCATGTGTTTATCCATCTACCTATTCACTCATCTATCCCGAATTTACTGAGCATCTGCTATGTATTATGTTATGGACTAGAAGCCAGCAATTCCTCATGATTAAGATAAACATAATCCTTGCCCTTATGGACCTTCCAGAGCAGAAGGAATAAGCCATTACAAGTATGTCATCACCTTCTAGGAGATGCACCATGCAGCATCATCAACACTTTGCACTAAGGAGGGATGTGATCTGATGAGCACTGGGTGTTCTACGCAACTAATGAATCATCGAACACTACATCATACTATATGTTGGCTAATTGAACTTAGTAAAAAAAAAATTGCACAAATACACACCTAACAACATGTGGTTTTGCTGAAAACTGTTTTAATGAAAAAACAAAGAGCTACACATATATGATGTTGAACTTAGAAGAAACTCACAAAGATTATCCAAGATCCTAACTTTAAAATTTTAAGTTTTAGGGGGGTTTGTCCAAACACAAACTTGAGTAACAGCTGAGGAAAAGACCCTGCCTGGTAGGCTGGCAAACCCCATGGTGACTTCTGGGCCATCTCGGAAAAACCCTGGCACTCAAGGGAGCACAGTTTGCAAATGTCCAATTTATACCAATTCCGTCGTTTGAAAAAGGAGGAAAATAAAGTCTACAGGTATAAGATGTTCCACTTAACACCGTTAGCTGGTGACAGAGCTGGAATTAGAACTCAGATCTGTTGCCTCTCCATTCCAGCACATTCTGTTCTACTTCATGATCAACTGACTTAGCCAATCTGAAAATCAAGAGAGATCTGATGAAGGACTGAGCATCTGGTGTGGATGTTAAAACATTAGGATTTCTGGGACATATTACTATTTCACAGGGAAAATGGAACAGAACATAGGAAGACCAAATCAGTTTGGGAAAACTGAGGATTGATGGTTGTTTCACCAAACAAATTAGAATGTAAGAGAGAGAGAATGTGTTAAAGCCAAAGGCCATACATCTCAGGCAATGCTGCAGGTCAGTTCTATCAGGGAAATGGGGTGGTTCAATGAAAATAATGTCAATGATTTTAATTGTCTGGGCTCTGTAAGGCTTCCTTTTCTCTATTCTCCCTCAGAGACCACTTCATACTCGCATCCTTGCAATGTGCTCCTGCTTTGTTGTATGAAAGCCAAAAGGGAAAGTAATCTGTAAATGGGCCTGCATCCCACAGAGAATTTACTGAGATGACATTCAAATCTGTTTTTCAGGGGTTTTTTCTGGTGCCATTACAAGGAATCATACAGTCATTACACTTCAAATTTGACAGTTCTTGCACAGCATGAGAGGCAGAAATTAGGTCCAAATGTATTTATTGAAATGCAAGGTTTCACTCACCACCACGACATTTGTGAAGACTGCAAGATGACAGCAGAGTGTGATGTCTGCCTTATTGTTACTTCAGGAGCCCCTGACCATGGATCATCAGGCTCAAATATTTTAAATTCAAACAATGAACCCATTAAAGAGAACCTCCAACTACTGTCTCTCCTACCCATCATTCAAAGAACTCAATTGAATTCACCTAGCAATCACATTAAAGAATGAAAGAAAAACTTTGGCTATGAATAGGTTTTGAAATGTATTTGAAGACAAAGGACCCAATCAGGCAGCACTTAATTAATCAGATCTCAAAATTTTCCCAGAGCATTGGCTACCTAAGAACTGAACCCAAAGTGTCAATCCTACTTGTGGAGACAACACACTGTGTGGGTGTGGCTTTCTTGCACCTTATTTTTAGGGGTAGGAAGACTGATTATTTTCCTGTGAAGCCTCAAAGGCCTGTAGTCCCTGTTTGCCTCGATGGCAGTAGTCAGGAGAAAATACACACACACTTTTTTTTTTTTTTTTTTTTTAATGGCTTGAGTCCACGTCTCTTCCCAAGCAACAACCTCCCTTTACTGAAAAACTCTTCAGAGCTGTCACCACTGTTGTCTCTAATCCTTCTCTCATTTTCTCTTAAATCCAACCAGGCTTTTGATTCATTCCCCATTGGTGAATACCTCCCACATTGGTAAATCTGAAAACCCGTTCTCAGTCACCATATAACTTTACCCACGATCAGCATTTGATGCTAAATGACATCCTATCTTACTGGAAGCACTGAAAGGTTTTTGTGGGCACTTTCGGAAGTTCAGTTCAGTTTTGCACAGGTAAATCTCGGATGGATATTATTAGATATCTAAAGGGCGGTGTTAAGTAAACAGTGTGCAGTTCAGGTCAGGGGTCCAGGCTGGAGATCAATTCTGGGGAGAAACCAGTTTGGAGATCTATAATTAAAAGCTCAAAATTCATGAGATCAGTCAGGAGTAAACCCCCAAGCAAACTACCAAGCATGTCTCGGGGAAAAAGGGAATAATCAGAGATCCCAGAAATCAGCAGCTGAAAGAAATGCAGAGATGTAGGGAAAAGACAGAATGTATAGAGCTTTGTAGGAATGGTGAGAACACTGGGAAGTCACTTGAGGGTCAGGTGGAAAACCATTTTAATCATCAGAGTTCCAGAAGGGATGGGGAAGGCAAACTAGCCAAGTGAGGCCACTTTCTGTGTAAAACAAACAAACAAACAAAAAACAACAATAAAAAAACAAAACAGAAGAGGAAGAGGAGGAGGGATTATACTTCCCAGGATCTACACATGGTGGGGTGAGTCAAGGGTAAGGTGCAAGAACTCAAGGACATAGAGGACATGGAGAGTAGGAGAGAGACAAAGGAACAGGAAAGTGTATGTGAGCCCTGGCCTGCAACCCCTAAGTATCTAAATCAAGTTACCTGTCTATAGAATGTTAAGTGTGGCTGGGTCTTTAAGGAAAATATGGAGGAATCAGGTTCTGTTTCTGGGCACAACGCCAGTCTAGGAGGGAAAAGGCCATGGGGACTCAGATCTGTTGGAATAAAAGCACAATAAGCAGGGTCTGACCATCTCAAATTGGGGTGAGTTGGGGTGTGCTTTGAGTTGGCCCACGCTTTAGAAATGGAGTCAGGTCAAGGGCGAAAAAGGCTCACATGGCATATAAGTTGTACACATATTATCTCATTTAATATTTACCTATGCCTATAATATTTGAACTATTGTCACATTTTACAAATGAAGAAAAAATTAATGAAGTCATGTAAGTTACCCTCATTCATCTGGCTAAGTTACAGTCTGCTGGGATTCAGATCCAGGCCTTGGGACTATAAAGGCCGATCTATGCTTCTCTTTCATTATACCTTTCTCTGACCGCTGATCTCAATAATCAAATGCAAAAAAGTTAGTCAACCATTCACACAATTCAACTGAATCATGCTGAACATCCAGATAACTAGAAATAGTTCAAGTTTTTTGGTGTTTTTTTTTTTGTTTTTTAATTCAAGTACAATTAACCTACAGTGTTATTTTAATTTCAGGTATATAACATAATGATTTAACAATTCTATACATTACTCCATGCTCAACCCAGTAAGTGTAGTCTTAATCCCCATGAATAAGTTTTAACACCATTCATCTCAACATTTGGAAGCCTGAACTTTTTTTTGTTCTTCTACTCCACATACTAGGGATTCTTCAGAACAGAGTTTACAACATCCAGACTATGGATGTCTATTATTTGACCTAAATATTTTCCCATTTTAGGTAAAATGGACACCAACATTTAGAAGTCACAAGAATTTATACAAATAACCCAAATTCTAAGTTATCCTGAAAAACCAAAAGATGAGGCAACACAAAACCTGCATTTTCAAAGGGCAAGAATTGATTGGTACTTGGGGTGCCTGGGTGGTACCGTGGGGTTAAGTCTGACTTTTGGTTTCAGCTTAGGTTGGGATCTCAGGGCCGTGAGATGGAGCCTGTGTCATGCTCCATGCAGAGTCTATTGAGAGTCTCTCTCCCTCTCCCACTCGTGCTCCCTCTTTCTCTAAAATAAATAAATCTTTAAAAAAAAAATTGACTAGCACTGAATCTCAGGCATTCCTTTACATGGGGCATGTGTCCTCCACAGTCCTGTCAACTGCCCATCGCACCAACTAATTTATTCTTTTATGTCCTGCTGAGCTGCTGTAAGCATCAAAGTTTGTAATTCCTCCCTTAGACACAAGACAGATGCAATGACTACTTCTTTTCTCCAAAGAGCTCAAAATACAGCTCAAAAAAAACCCCTTATTAGTTATTAGTAATAGGTTATTAGTAATAACTAATTATTAGTTATTAGTAAATAATAACTAAAACATGGGTTTTTAGTAATAACCTATGTTTTAGGTTATAGTAATCTTTATTAGTAATAACCTATAGTAATCTTTGTTAGTAATAACCTATGTTTTTAGGTTATAGTAATCTTTCAGCCCCCTAAGCAAGTGTACTTTCTATAGTCGAAGTAATACACATAATTTCAGAGATTACTTTTATCATTCTCAAGAGAAACTCAAGAGGCAGATAGAGGGTTCAATTCTGTTGCCACTAAAAGCAGAGGAAAACATACTTAAGGATTTTTCTCATTAGCTGGAAAAGTACAAGGAAGCATTGCAGAAGTAGATTGTGCCTTAGCACTGGGGTGACTACTGGCGGTTTTAGTTCCCAAGACTTCTCCAAGATGGGAATTCTGTAGGCACCAACATCCAACAAGAATGCCCTTTATCAGCCAGACACTGAGCATGTACGCCAAAGTACTTCAGGTCAACTTGGAGCACCGCCATATTGTTTCCATTTCTGTTTTAAAGGAGAAACTCAGAGTGTGACCAGGTAAGAGCAGAGAAGCCTGTCAAATGCATATTCCAAACAAAACAAAACAAAATTAGAAACTCCTAAAATTATTTTCCTCTTAAATTTGGCAACTCCTTGACTGCATTTATAGTCATCGTGAATAGCAGGACGGAGAAATAAAAGGGGAGATAAGTACTATTATTGCAGAGATTAGAGTGGGGGGCAGTGCTTAATAAGCCCACCTCCTCATTTTATAAATGGAAAAAACTGAGGCCCAAGGAGACAGACGGCCCATGACCAGTCAGCAATTTAGGATACAGCTCAGAAGTCTTATTTCACTTTTTTTTTTCTTCTTTTTTTCTTATTTCACTTTTAGCCACAACAAACTGAAGAGAGACACACACACATTTGGGCTGAATGAGTGGTGACCAGATTGAGAAACATATCTGATAAATAAGGAAAAGCTGAACATTGGGCCTCTAGAAAAATAAGCCCCAGGGGTTGGTTCTATATCCCAAATCTATCTAGACTATCAGCAACTGGAGTTTTAAGACTTTTGTTCATTAACATCAATCTCCATATATTGGTGTTTCTCTTTTCCAATATGAGTTTTGATCCTCCATAGGATATTTGTTGTTTTAGGAGATATTTAGCAACCATTTTCTAATGCTTTGGGGATATCCCAATCGTTTTGGGGAATGCCTATCCTGCATGGTGGGTAGACATAATGAGGCTGATTATCAGGTTGTTCTGTCCTCCCTTGGCAGTGGGATGGGCATATGACCTAAGCTTGGCCAATAGAAACTCTTGATCTACCATCCCCACCTCTCCAGATGATGAATCTTGACCAGAGTGGCAGAAATATGGGAAAACATAGGTTGGGGCTCATGCCTATCAACCGTGAAGAAGCCTTGGTAAGATAATTAGTTTCTGCTCCTATCCCAAAGCTACTCAACAGTTTCTTTGTGTTCCTTCCTTTTCTGAGCCTTATTTTCCATCCTTCCCTTATACTTTGTGAACAGTTTTATATGCTTCCAATGAATTGGTGGTATCTTTAAGCTTGGCCATAACCGGTTTCCTGTATCCAAAGAAGCTAGAGCAATAAATTGTAGAGGATATGTGTCTGTCTTCACAGAACTTCTGTCCATTCATGATGCTTGTCTCTGGCAACTTGAGCTTGCCCATGTATCTTCATGGTTCTCCAAGTCTCCCTAAATAGCCTGGATTAGTAAACCTTAATATAAGTAGGAGAGAGTGTTTTCTTAAATATCCCCTTCCATCTGTGTCAATCGTGAATCTGAAATCTGGAGATGGGACCTGAGAATCAGCATTTTAATAAGAGCTCCAGTTGATTCTGAGGGAGGCAGTCTCTAAAATACACTGCTGTATATCATAAACTCAGCATTTGCTCCTACTAGGCTGTCTTGTCTCAGTATTTCTTAATCCATGTGTCAGAGAGAAAAAGTCTGTTGAACCCCAATCTTCTTCCCATGCGTGATTTAACCAGGCTTTGGAACAGTTTAGGTGACTACTCTCTGTCCAATGGGAGTAGGTGTAGGACAGGGTCACAAGGTCCATATGCAGCCAACCCTGATGTAGGATCTGTGGTATGGTTTTGTTTACAAGAGGCTATGAGTGGCGGACAAAGTACTTGTTGCAAGTTATCTGAATAAGAAAGCAAGTTCCTGACTCCCTTCCTAGTACTTCTTCCTCTGATCACCCTCCATTTTACAAGGCCTTGCCAACATAATTCATCTTTTGAAAATAAGATCCAAGATATAATGAAACGTGTTTAAATTAACTATTCTCCTATCTAGGAGGTACAGACCTCTAATGAATAATTGGTAGGCTGATTACTTAAACACCAGTATTCTCTTGTTACTCACTTTAATTACTGCCTCCTAGATCTTCTATGCAGCAAAAACACAAAAACCCTACCTCTCAGAGAATGATAATGCTTTCATGAAGAGCCCCAAACTTTTTTATAGAAATGTGAGGTCTGAGGTTACTAGACTAAATCCCATTTTTAAGGAAACATATGACCAAAAGTGCCCAAATTTACAAAGATTACAAATGAGAAAGGAAAACTTATTTTTAAAAATTACTCTACAAAAAATACATAGAGATCTACTTTGGGAGTTTACTTAATCAGTCTCTACACAGGTGAGTTCATTTACTGGCTTCCTTCTCTATGCAATGCTTTGAGGAACGTAGGACACAAGAACAAGGTCTGATTAGACCAGCAAGTTAATCCAGTGAGGAAAGTGGAGGCCAGTTAAGACAGACCCTACAGTCTGTGCAAAAGGACAGAAGAGAAGAAGCACACAGACATTAGAAGAATCAATGATGATCTAGTAAGACTGAACGACAAAGGTGGAACTGGGAATAATGGTTGTGAAGGACTGACATGTTTCGAAAATGGCTTGTAATGGGTGGCTTGTAATCTACTAAATGTTTTAGAAAAATAACTTTGAGGTTGGAGGATGGTTTGAGGAAGGAAAACGTGGGGGTAGGGAGAGCATACAGAAACCTATCCTAAGATGAGAAGAGAGATCTGTAGAAGCTGTGATGGAGAGGGGGGATCTATTTCAGAGATAACACAGAACCAAAATGGGCCGTATTTGGTTAAAGAGACTCATGGTTGTTAATATCATGAGTTTTGGAATCAGAAGGCACTGAATATAAACTGTAGCCTTGCCATTTACTAGCTATGTAATGTCACACAGGTTATCTCATCTCTCCAAGCTCTCATCTTTAAAATACACACAGTGTTGGGCTCCCTCATGGCTCAGTTTGACAGTCTGCCTTCAGTTCCAGTCATTATCCCAGGGTCCTGGGATCGAGTCCAGAGTTGGGCTTCCTGCTCAGCGAGGAGTCTGCTTCTCCCTCTCCCTTTGCTCCTCTCCCCATTCATGTTCTCTTTATCTCTCTCTGCCAAGTAAATAAAATCCTTAAAAAAATAAAATAAAATAAAATAAAGACAGTGTTATTGAGAGGATCAAATAAGCTAATGGTATAAAGTGCTCGGTATAAATTAAAGCACATACTAAATGCTCAATATTCACTGAACATTGTTATTATTACTATCATTGTAATTACAAAGACTGTAATGAATCACTGATTGGGAGATGGCAGGGAAGAGAATCAGAAATAACAGTCTAGCTTGGAAGTCCGGCAAATGATGACGCCATACTTGAAATATGGCATTAATTGAAAAAAAACAACATTTACTGAGAGTTTACTCTATGCCAGGTGGTGTTCTAGAAGGTTCACACACATGATCTCATTTAATACTTATAAGGAACCCATGTAGCATTATTCACAGAGGTAAAAACTGAAGCATAGAGAAGTAGCTTGAGTGAGACCACTAACAGGTAAAGGAACACAGAGCCTGAACACCAGAATTCACAGAAGGCCAGAGAAGTTCTGGGATGGGGTAAAGGGACCTTCATGAGGGGAGAGAGGTATCATTAAGTTCACACACTCAGAGACACTAAAATGGAGTAAAGGAGTAGTGAGGTTGGATATGCAGGGTGTTCATCAATCATTTTTCTACTCAAAAGAAAGACCAAGGAACAGAGAACCTGAGACAGTAAAGCATGAAGAGCTACTGTTAGCAGAAGATTAATCAGAAATGCAGAAGTGTCTCAAAAACTACTTTGCAAGGCAGAGAGAAAATACAACTGGAATAACAGAATTCTGATTTCTGCGCAGCTTCTCAGGAAGCAATCCATGTGTGAAGGGAAGTATCTTTATGATTCCATTCCCCCAACACTTGCATCCCCAATGTCAACTGTGATATGCAGTCGGAGCCCTAGTGTTGTTCCTTGAGTGGCACCGTCTCAGTGAAATAAAAGGGAAACCAGGAATTTTCCTGCTGGGACTGCCCATCAGAGATTTCAGATGGCGGAGAAAGGAAGAATGTGGCTTCCCTGCCAAGGGCTTCACCAAAGGCTTCTGGGAGATCTGCAGCCGGCATGTTCTCTCTGGCTCTGAATGACAGAGCTAACTCGGCAGCTGCTTCTGAGGAGAACATCCCGAATCAGTGAGCCTTCCTTCTGAGTGATTTGGGCCCTGGGCACACTCCCTGACAAAGCACTCACAGAAGGCTGCAAGGAAGCTGGAGTTTCAGCTGCTAGTCCTGGAAGCTTGCCTAATAAATCCCTCCCCACCCCGAGCCTGTCCTTATTCTTTAATGCCTGTATATTTTCCTTCCATCCTTCCACAACTATGTCTGGTATCTGGAATGTCCTCTGGAGGAGAAAACATCTGGGTCGTCTGCCTGGCCCACGACTTACTCACGCTAAGTCTGTGCATATGCAGATATACTGGCACGGGTGTGCGCACACGCGCGCACACACACACACACGCCTCTGCCATCAGGTTTATGTCAAATGAGGTTCTCACTGGACCAGGGACACACACACGACTCAAGTTCCAGCAATCAGATTCTCTCACCTGGGAATCTGGAATCTCTGGATGGCAGGTGCTCACAGAAGCTGAGAGCCAAGGGCAGCATTTTGGGGAGCCCCTTTCAGCTCTGGAAAGACAGATGCAGGAAGCAGATACACACAGGAGCCACAGACTCTCATCCAGCCCTTTCCAAGGCCTCACTGAACTTCCTGCTTCTAAATTATATGAAATACCCCTGTATTTTTCCAATAAATTACCCCTTCTGGGACTAAGTTAGTTAAAATCAGCATCTGTGACTTATAACCTAAAGAGCCTCCACAAAGACACGCAGCAAAGGAATTTTATATCCATGCAAATACTGCTGGAAATTGTACTCTCCAGAAGCCCAAGATGAGGCAGAAGGGAGGACTTTCTCTGTAATAAATGTGTAGGGAAAAATAACAAAGAAGATACACAGAGTTTGTTTTTGTTGTTTCAAAGAACGCCTGCAAAGAGTTGATGTTATTTACTCAGGACATTGGTATGCCATTTCTGAGTCTGTAGGCAGATGGTGAGACCGAAACACAAGAACACGCCCTCATCTGCCCCAGCCTGTCTGCATTCCTGGGTCTCCTACGTCTCTGTATTTAGAATAAGTGGATTTGAAGATTTTCAGTATGCTGGAGATGGATGGATCATTGATTATGAAATGTTAATCATCACGTTTTTCTTTTTCTAAAAGTAACATAGAAAGTTAAATTCCTCTAGACCTGCTTACAGCACAAATGACACGCATTCAAGTTTCCCATTCAGAGACTGGGTGTGCATGTCATCAAACACCGGAGCTGGCATTTAATAAGCGAGATTACCGACAGTACAAAATTCAAACTACATAAAATAAGCATTTCATTCATAACATTTCCAAGAGCATCAGGATGTATGCGCCCGATTATCACTATTATTTTTACTTTGATCATACTTAGACATAATGCTGTGTCTCCTAACTCAAGCATCTGTTAGGTTTTCAAGTGGTTTCCCTCCACCTATCGACAGCCCTTCTCTCCCTACCTCCTACTTCACTTGTCTGGGCTTCCATAACACCTGATTTTTTATGCTTATTTCTGTGTCAACAAATATTATATTGGATTAACATCTGCTTAGCTGTACCAGGTAGGGAACTTACTGAGGGCATGAAATTTGTCCTTTGTCTCTGTATTCTCAACACCTGGAACAATGTCTAGTACATAAGTGATTATTAACTGTTAGCTATATGGTAAAAAGTGGTGTATTTTATCCTCTTAAATAAAATCTAACTATCCCAAAAGAACATCACTTTGGACTCTGCAGAAATAAATTTGTGTTTATTAGCTAAATACATGCTCTTTTTTTTAAGATTTTATTTATTTATTTGACAGACAGAGATTACAAGTAGGCAAGAGAGGCAGGCAGAGAGAGAGGAGGAAGCAGACTCCCTGCTGAGCAGAGAGCCAGATGCGGGGCTCAATCCCAGGACCCTGGGATCATGACCTGAGCTGAAGGCAGAGGCTTTAACCCACTGAGCCACCCAGGTGCCCCAATACATGCTCTTTCATTCATGCTATGCATCTACACTAAGCTCTGTGGTAGGGGAGAAGGATGGGAAAAAAGCATAAGGCATTATTTATTCTTACTTTGATGAAGGTTTGAAAGTACTTATATAAAACATGTCAAGACTATTTTTCCAGCATTACTGAGATACACCTGGCAAAGAAAAGTTGTATATATTTAAGGTACACACTGTGAAATGATCGCCACAACCCGTTGCCCCATAGCTACTCTTACACACAGCTCATGCAGAGAACACTTGATATCTACACTCTTCACAAATTCCGAATATATAATACGTTACTACTCAAGACAGTCAGCATGCTGTGTGTAGGTCCCCAGAACTTACTCATCTCATAACTGAAAGTCTATATCCTCTAAAACATGTCAGAACTATTGTCAGCAGCAGCAGCCTATTCATGGATCACTTCTTAAATGTCAGCTATGGTCTTACTTCATTTCCCGACCCCAGGCTTCTCCCAGATAGGTGCTCTTCCTGTCCCCATTTCACAGACTGAGAAGCTGGGGTCCACAACATTTGGAGTCACGGCCAACAAATGGCAGAACAGAACTGCGAACTCAAGTCTGCCTATCTCTCCAGTTAATACCAACTGGATGCTGGAGAGAACAACGCCAACTCTGAAGATACTAAATTCATAGAGAACGAAAGAGCAATGAAGCCTGACAAAGAAAACTCTTGCTGTATCTCACACTTTCTTTTTTTTTTTTTTAAGATTTTATTTATTTATTTGACAGAGAGAGACCACAAGTAGGCAGAGAGGCAGGCAGAGAGAGAGGAGGAAGCAGGCTCCCTGCTGAACAGAGAACCCGATGCGGGGCTCGATCCCAGGACCCTGAGATCATGACCTGAGCCGAGGCAGAGGCTTAACCCACTGAGCCACCCAGGCGCCCCTCTCACAGTATTTCAACTTGAGAATCCTTAGACATTCTTACTTAGACATAAGGCATATACACACTTTATAAAATTATAACAGTTGTAAGCAATGTTTCTGAAGAAAAAGCCCTTAAGTAAGGGTACAAAACAGTTTCTACAGTAGTTGAAAGCTTGATGATGAGCCGAATTTACTGCCAAAGGTTACGCTGGAGGGCTCCCAAGCATCACCGCAGAGAGTGGGGCAGGCCTTGTGTGCGATTTATTGTTCCCGAGGAGAGCAGCAGCCCCAGCACCACTAATCAGATCATACATCAGCAGAGTGATTACTGTTGACTCTTCCAGACACACAGAAAGACAAACAAGTGGCTTGAAAGTAACGAAAGCAGAGTCTCTCAAGCTCCCTCATCCCTCACAAAAGGGCTATGAATCACCTTGGTAAAGGATTCATCATCTTAGGTGTCACCTGGGTCACAACAGAGGTTTCTAGTTGTGTGTAGGATGGCCTAGATCGGAGATACAGAAAGCCAGAAGAATAGGGCAATAAGAGCATTCGAACATTACTGGTGAGCGTGAATCCCCATTATGGGCACATCTGCATAAACCATGTGGTTGGAGAGAGCACTGAAACGGAGTCTAGAAATCTGGATTCAACTCCCCAGTTCTGCCATTCATATCCTGTAGGAGTCTGCTGAAATGCTCTGTGCCTTCATTTCTCCATTTAGTGAATAAGTGGTTGGCTCATGAATCCTTTCATTCTTAATTTTTAATGGGTATTGACTAAAGGGGAAGCCTGTCATTTATGGAAATCTTGGTAGATGGAAAGTCAGGACACCTGGGTTCCGGTCTGACTACTACCTGAGAAATGTCCCTACCACACACACACCCGAGCCTCAGTTTCCCCATCTCTAAAATAATGAGATCTCATTAGGTGGTCTCCAAAGCCTCTTTTAACTACAGTGGTCTAAGACTCTCTATTTCTTCTTTTTTACCTAATTAATTTATTTTAAAAGATTTTATTTATTTGAGAAAGAGCAAGCATGAGAGAGCAAGCCCGAGTGATGGAGGTGAGGGGCAGTGTGAGAGGGAGAAGTAGGCTCCCCGCTGAGCAGAGAGCCCGATGTGGGGCTCAATCCCATGATCCTGGGATCATGACCTGAGCCAAAGGCAGATATTTAACCCACTGGGCCCCAGGTGCTCCTCAACTCTATTTCTCAATCTCAGAATATTAACTTTCAGAAATACCATGGGTGATCATTTTGCCTCTAAGAATAAGAAGAAGGAATCTTTCCTGCTTACCCAGGAGTCAAATAAAAGTAAAATTTTTAAATAAAAACAGCAGAACGATAGATTAGGTTGTGACAATACTAACAAACTCATGTCCTTATCCATGGGGGAAATGTACAGGCTGGATTTTTAGGAACAGAAACAGAAAAAAAAAATTTCCAAAACTCTCCCGGTGAGAATACAAATGCAGGTTTGCTTGGTGGAGTTCAGCTGTGCAGAGCCACAAGGTCAGAGCAGCTGGAAGAGCCTCACGGGTCTGAACTCACACCTAATGACACCTGTAAACACTTCTTAGTCTCACCATCTCCTCTCCTATAACGGCATGCACGGGCGCCCACGCGTGTGTGCATATGTGTGTGTGTGTGTGTGTGTTTGAAGCACACCCAGATATCTCTGACTGACAGCTTTGGGAGTGCTCTGTGACAGACACCAAGAGAGATACATGTTCCAGTATCAAAGTGAATTTTCAAACCGCCTATGAAGTAGCAAAATTCGAGATTTCTGCACATGCCACCATCTCCACATCCACAGGAAACTCTACCCATTCAATAGTTAAGTCAGAATACCAGCTACTGTTAACATAATTTCAATTTCTAATTTCCAGAACAGCGCCTCTAAGCATTTTACAGCAAAGGAATCGCCAGAAACCCCAGAGGTACCGAGCGTGAAGGGAGATTTCAATGGGCCGTGCAATGTGTTAAAGCACATCTTGGCACGTTCTCATTAAATCCTCGTAATCATCTAGAGGGTTGGTGTGTACTTCTTCCCATTTTAAAGAGAAGAAAACTGAAGCCCAGAGTCACTGAGTTCTTTGCCCCAGGACACACATATTCGGCAGCAGGGCTAGCTTTTGAACAGAGGTAAGGCTAATTTCAGAGGTCTTAAAAACCACATAGTTGCTGTTCTCTAAGAGTTCCTACATTTCTGTTATTTAGTTGCTACACAAATCTGGGTGAGTTACTGTTGAACTCCCTAATTTAGATATTCCAGCCAGAAAATGGGTACCAAAAAAAATGACAGTAAAACCTCTTTGTCTTTCTTACTATGAAGGACAACATAAAATACAAAAATTTAAATTAAACCAAACTATGCAATGCCTCTGAGAGTAGAGACAAACCTATTTCTATTTTCATACCTGGGATTTCTCATCTATCAATTTATTAAAACACAGTCTTATTTTATAGAGTTGTGATGAGGATGACATTTTTTTAATGTAAAGATTCTTTGGAAAAATGAAAAGCCATATATAATGTGCTTTCATTATTTTCATCATCATTTGAACATAATAAGATAAAATGCAGTGGTTGGAGAAGGAATTTTTCCTTCTTACTCTTATATTTTATTTTATATTTTATTTTAAAAATGCCTTCTTTTGGGATGCCTGGGTAACTCAGTTGGTTAAGCATCCAACTCTTGGTTTCAGCCCAAGTCATGATCCTGGAGTCATGGGAGCAAGCCCCGCATGGAGCACTGAGCTCAGCTCACAGTCTGCTTGGGATTCTTTCCCCTTCCTCTTCCCTACCCCTTTGTCCCCCCCCCGCACCCCCCCTCCGTGTTAGTGCTTCTCTCTCACTCTCTCTTCCTCTGTTAAACAAAATAAAATCTTAAAAAAATTAAAAAGTATCCTCCTTCAAAACTGTACTCAATTTGATAAGAAACTTTAGAAGCCAGAAAGTGTTTTTTTTTCCAAGAAAGAACATTTGCAACCAAAGAAACTCTTTACTCAAATGTCTCAAGCCCCCATCTCTGGGGGGTTAACTTTGAGGGGACAACAATGATCAGCAGAACCTGTCAAAAACATTTCCAATCAGCATCATTTTGACCCTGACAGTGATTCAACCAGCAATGCCTAATTTACAAACCAGTGAGCATTCATACCCACTTCACAGATGGAAAGCATGAAAACTCTGCTTATGGAAAGAGAATTCACTCTGTAGTACAAAAGGAGCAGTTTACAGTTTCAGAAACACAGTTTTCTGTTTTATGTATTTAATTAAATACATGCCACATCCGTGAGTTCTAACTTTGAAGTTTTACGCATACTAGGACATTTGATGCTTAGGATGACAAGTATATAGGTTTTGGCTAAAAGCTAGGTAATTTTTATAGCAGGGGATAAAAGAATTCAATCTGTCTAGACTCCAGCCCCAAATACTGTTTCTAAATTTTGCTGATGTGCGTGATAATCAGAGCGAGTTCCTTTTGAGTATTGGGTGGGTTTAGCTCTGTGGTGTGAAATGCAAAACTTACACATCTTCAACTTAATTACAAAACTGCAAATTCAGTTTTATATGTTAATTGTCACTAATAAACCCAAACCATCAATCTTGCTAGAAGTAGCAAAAATTAAGAACCTGTTCTTTGGTTTAAAGTATAAAATGAGGCTCAGTTTTGAACTTGCTTCCTACCCCCTCAAATGTAACAGAGCCCATTTTTATATATCCCACATGACTATTTTAATTCTACTGTATCTGAAAATAGCACCCATAATGTCATATGGGTTAACAAAATGGAGTCCTATGCAATATAGTAACAATATTCCTTGGCTTATTTAAGTCATTTCTTCCTTTTGTTTACCCTCCGCTAGATGGCGACATTCTTCAGGGAGGCTAGGCTCCTCCCTGGCTGCAGGGGGGCGCGGGGGGGGGGGGGGTAATCTTGATTATTCTGAGCCAGTCAGGGTGCTTTTATTCTCCATGCTTTATGCATAGACCTGTGACCCAAATATAACCAATAAAGTATGAAGCAACATCTGTTTGAGGATTTCTGGAAATATCTTTTCATTTTGAATAAAGAAAAAATACTAGATGCTCCAGTTTTTGAATTGGCCACTGTTTTGAGGTTTTGGTTTGTTTGTTTGTTTATTTTTTGCATGTTTTGAACTACTTTGAACTTGGCAGCCCATATAAGAGGACATGCCAACGTGCTAAGGATGGTAGAGAAGAAAAATGAAAAAGAACCTGGGTCCATGGTGAGTCACTTTACGCTGGATTAACCAACTTTAAAACCTATCTCTAGGGGCACCTGGGTGGCTCAGTGGGTTAGGCCTCTGCTTTCGGCTCAGGTCATGATCTCAGGGTCCTGGGATCGAGCCCCACATTGGGCTCTCTGCTCAGCAGGGAGCCTGCTTACTCCCCTCTCTTTGCCTGCTGCTCTGCCTACTTGTGATCTCTCTCTCTGTGTCAAATAAATAAATTTTAAAAATCTAAAAAAAAAACCTATCTCTAGACTGCTTATAAAATCAGATAGTAAATATTCTTGCAGTTTGTCATTTTTGAGTATTTTAGTTACTTGCATCCAAAAGAAATTGAACTGCTCCCAAATTCCACACCCATGCTAAAAATTCCACTTCTTAAATAAATAAATAGATAGATAGATAGATTCTGCTTCTGCCATAAGCCCACTGCTGAACATACGTAGTCTCAAATTAATTCAGAGTCCCCCACATTAATGGCTTCCTCTATATTACAGGAATGGGGAAAATATGGGCTAATTGAAGATATGGTGTTTTAGCAATTATCCCTTGTCTGCTAATCAAAATGTGATTCTTACTTAACTAAGGTCCCAGGAAAGACAAATAGTATTAGGAAGAGTTTTGACCTCAACACATAAGTTCTACATAGTAGCCCTTTTGAATAGTCCTACTGCTTACCATCATAGTCAAGGTTCTGAGAAGTCTTGTAGCAATAAAACCTAATTAGCTTTATTGGGCAAGCTTTGTTTTCCAACCTTATTTAATCACAGATCCCTTTCCTGCCCCCACTTGAAACATATTCATTGATCAAGCAGAATGAATGCTGCTCAAAACACACTTTGAAAAGCACTAACCCCCAAGAATTTTTATACAAGTACATGGGAACAAAAGGTATTGAAGAAACTTCACCATTTAAGCTTGCCTATGCATAGTAGAAAAATGTTTTCAAGTGAGAATAACTCACGATTGTTGAATGCTTACTCTGGACTGGGCATTGTCAAGAACACTTTAAGTCATCAACTGCAGATACTGTCATAAACCTCACTTCCCAGGTGAGAAAAGTGAACCACAGGAAAACCATGGGCCCCTGTTATGCTCTGATTTATACCACTCACACTCCTTACGGTTCCCGAAAAGAGCTTTATCTCACACTTGAAACTACTAGCCAAATCCTATTGCTAGACATGCGTTCCTCACTGACTGAAATTGGCCGTGAGTAACTTGGCAAACCCTATCAGAAAGCTATGTGGGAATACAGTGTCAGCTAGCATCTTAAAACCTAGGTTGAGGGCTTCAGGATGTGGTAGTGTTGATATGACTTGGATCACTTCTAATTAAAGACACAGTTGGACTTAATTTAATCCTGGCACAAACAGCCACAGCCTTTCTCTTAACAGCATTTGCATTTGCAGAAACCCTTTGGGATTCTTTAGGCTTTAACTTTTTTTAAGCCCATAAGACCTTGGTAGATCGTTTGCAAATAAAAGATTACAGAAGTTGAAAAGGTTTTCTGAGCATCTCAACACAACCAAAAATTTCTTCAAGACAACTGAAGGTACCCCAAAATGCTGAGTGTATGGTGGTCATAAAAATTAAAATGTCTTAGTTTTCACTGTTACCTATTTTTATTAAAATCATTCTGCCTAGTAGATCCTTTACCTAGTATTTTCACATAATTGTTATGTAGAAATATATCTTCTTATTTAAGTACAGTGAAGATCATATGAAGGTAAAATATCTGTGTCCTTGAAATGCCTTAAAAAATTTTAATGAGGAGCGCCTGGGTGGCTTAGGTGGTTGAGCGACTGCCTTTGGCTCAGGTCATGATCCCGGACTTCCAGAATCGAGTTCCGCATCGGGCTCCCAGCTCCTTGGGGAGTCTGCTTCTCCCTCTGACCTTCTCCTCTCTCATGCTCTCTCTCGCACATTCTCTCGCAAATGGATAAATAAAATCTTTAAAAAAAAATTTTAATGGGCTCTTATCATCTGACAGGTGATCAAAATGTCATTTTAATATCTAAAGTAAGCCTCCATGGCCAAACACCATGGAGAGGGATATCAGCCCAAGTACTCATATTATCACAAAAAGAAGACATGAAGAAAGACAGCTAAGTTGTACATGAAAAAAAAAAAAAACCAAAAACATGTAACTTGTACTTAATAAAATGTAAATTTTCTTCTAAGGTAAAAAATGTATCACTTTTCAAATTCTAGAAGTTTCTTTCACACTAAGTGTTGTTATGAAGGCACTCCAGAAGGAAGGTACATTTTACATAAATATAACACAACCACCTCCATTCACAGGGTGCTTTTCAATGTGTTCTACATTTTTTTTTATTTTTAAAAAGTGTGATACTGTTCCTAAAATGGGAAGATATACAGATGTTCCTGTACTGATGTCATTCCAAACAGAGGAGAGAGATGAACCGATCTTATCCACATCAGCCTCAAAACATCTTTGAATATCAAGCTGGAGGCTAGGGAAGGGGTGGGGATGTTAAGACCTTATTTCTCAGATAATGTTTAATAGGCTTTCAATTTTTATTCGCTCATCAATCCTTGGAAGGCTGCATGATGTGCATTCCTTATTAGTCACATCTTTCCAACCCTATCAGGCCACCCAATGTGTCACCAATTCGTAACAGACAGAGGTGGGTGTTAGGAGATTCTGCCCACTCCTCAGAAGGCTGTGACAGCGCTGTGACAGGACCGCCAGACATCCCTGCCTTTGGCCCAGGGAACTGCCAACATGGATTTGAAGGGAAGGTTAAAAAAGCCATTAACTACTTAAAAAAAAAAAAAAAAGTCAAGCCATCTTGACTCAATTCTAAATTCTGGTTAAAAATAATAGACTGGTTTCTGAGAATATAGAAACATCTTTAAATTGCCACAGCTTGGTGGAAGGCAGATGGAGATCTAGAGAAATATCACAAGTTTTGCAAGAGTCCTTAAGAGCAAATGTACCACGTTAAGTTTGATAGAAATTTCCCAAGTAAAATGCTCTGCAAAGTGCTCATTTCTAGCCTTCTTATTTACATTATTTTGGTTTTTTAAAAGATCTGCTGAGTTATAATTGACATAAACTGAACCACATATATTCCAAGGGTACAGTGTGGTGATTTTTGACATATGTTCACGGAAGTACTTCCACACTGAGGATGATGAACGCCTTCATCAGACCCAGTAATTTCTTTGTATCCCCCTGTCATCTCCCTCTCCTACCCCTCTCTAATCGCCGACTCCCAAACCAGGTAGCCACTGACGTGAATTATGCATGGCTATAGGTTAGCTTGCATTTTCCCATATTTCATATAAAGGGAAGCCCACAGCATGTACTCATTTATTTGTCCAGCTTCTTTCAGTCACTACAATCATTTTGATTTTCACCCATGGTACTGCATGCACCCATGGTTTGTTCTACTGCCCAGAAGTTCTCCACTGTATGGATACATAACAATGTGTTGATCCACTCATCTCTTTCTGGGCATTTCTGTTGTTTGCAGGTTCAGGCTACTACAAATAAAGCTCCAGTGAATATTCGTGTATCGTTGCTTTGTGTGGACATATGCGTGCTTCACTCTTGGGTAAATATCTAGCAGTACAATGGCTCAGCCATATGCTATGTGAATGTACATTTAACTTCTTAAGAAACTGTTTAACTCTTTTCCAAAGCAGCAGTACCGTTCTGCATTCCCACAGGTTATGAAGGAGACTTCTGGTTGTTCATATATTCCAGAAAACTTGCATTTTCAGGATTTTTTTAAAATTTAACTTTAGCCTTTCTAGGGATGTGTAATGACTGTTCCTTGTGGCTTAAATGTGCATTTCCCCAATGACTGATGGTGTTGAGCACTTTTTCACACACCCTTATTTCCCATTTGTATATGTTCTTTGGTGAACCCTGTCTAGATCTTTGTCCCATAATCATTGGTTTTCTTTCCTTATTATTAATGAATTATGAAAGTTCTTTATGTAGACTTGATACAAATCCTTTGTTTCATATCAGGTAAGCAAATACTTTCTCTCAATTTGTACCCTGTCTCTTCATGTTCCTAACCACGCTTTTTCAGAAGAGCAAAAATGGGTGTCTGGGTGACTCAGTCATTAAAAGTCTGCCTGCACCTCAGGTCATCCCAGAGTCCTGAGATCCAACCCCGCTTCAGGTGCCCTGCTCTGGGGGAGTCTGTTTCTCCCTCTCTCACTCCCCCTGCTTATATTCCCTCTCTCACTATCTCTCTCTCTGTCAAATAAATAACTTAAATATTAAAAACAAGAGTAAAATTTTTTTCTTTTATACTTTTTTACGTTTTTGTGTCATATTAAAAGTCTTTGACAGGGGCGCCTGGGTGGCCCAGTGGGTTAAAGCCGCTGCCTTCAGCTCAGGTCATGATCTCAGGGTCCTTAAAAAGCAGGGGAGCCTGCTTCTCTCTCTGCCTCTGCCTGCCTCTCTGCTTGCTTGTGCTCTCTGTCTCTCTCTCTGTCAAATAAATAAATAAAATCCTTAAAAAAAAAAATCTTTGACAAACCCTAAGTCACTAAGTTTCCTCTCCTACTTCAAGAATTTTCTAGAAATCCAGTCATTTTTGTTGTTGCTATTACTTTTAATATATAGTTGTACTCACACTGTGGTAAAGTGTAAAAAATATTCTTTCCTTTTTTTTCATATTATCATGAAAACATGTTCTCTACAATTGAGTTAGGCCAGAGAGTGATGCTCATTTTTTGTAAGATGAGGAGTGCTCCGTTTCCCTTCTTTTGAAAACCTAAGGCAGAATAAAAAGAAAAAAATGTGCAACATTGTATAAAACATATATGGTCACAAAAATTGCTGTTGAATTCCAAGAAGCCTCCTGCTGATATGAGCAATGGTATAAATGTTCAGAGATGTCTATGGTATAGTGAACTGTTTCCTTCTAGTGTGTTAGGATGATATAAAAATTGATCCTGGCTGAAGAGAAGAATTTTAAAGATTAAAAATAGATGCCACATTAAATTTTCTGAGATGGTATTTAAAACTGAAGACTAAATAATTTAAAACTTTGGATGAGTAGCTTCTTTTCTTCCTTTTAGAAGTACTTTTCCACCTGGTGAGTCATAAAATTAAAACTGCAAAGTGGTGTGCTTTTTTAACTTTTTAAGAGGTATGCTCTTACTGAAATACAAATATTATGTGTATATTCTTTTGGTAATGACTTTTCCATGAAAAATGGTGGCATATGATTTAAACTGAGGAAAGAATAG